>PVJX010004032.1:0-25864 GCA_004027295.1 Dolichotis patagonum
TAAGCATGAGGCCCCATCTCATAGCTTCGAAGTCTTTCAAAGTTTTCAATCATCAGTTGGAATGGTGTTATCCTGTTTTGTTTGACTATATCATACGTGATGATATGAACAGCTGTTTTGAAGAAAACATTATGACAGCTATTGCTGATTTAATATTATCCTTCTTAGAAGTCCTACCATGCTTTTTTTTTTTTGTTCTCTTGCCGTTGGTTCTGTCTACCACATTGTGTCTCATTGGAATTTGAATATGTGTGATAGTTCAAACAAATTTTTTTCTTTTTTATTAAAAATGAGATATTATAATACTCATTGACCATTTTCTGTTATTCGGTTCAGAAAGCCCTGGAATTCTTTCACTAAATGCATGGCTTTATACTATTGTGTTATGTTTGATATTATTGTAATTGAAACTATGCTCAACTATAGCAGAGTTAGAGATATGGCGTTAGATACTGTTGATGTCCAGCTGACTTAATGTAAAGTACTGTGTTGCCTATGTTGTCCTCTTCTGATCTGCTCTGTACTGCCCCCTTTTGTTTTATTCTCTTTTAAATTAAAAAAAATATTAAAAAAAAAAAAGAAGCAGTGGGATCTTAAGGGATGTAGCCTTGTGGGAGGTGTGGATATGCCATGTCCGCCAGTGCTAATGTGTGGGGGCTTGGTCCCCAGTGCAGCAGTCCAAAGTGTGGTTTTGGAAAGTGATGGATAGATTAGGGCTCTAATTTTATTAATAGGTTACTCCTAATAGCTCAATGGGCTCATTAGGAGGTGGGGTCTAATTAGACCAAGTAGGTCAGTGGAAGTGTGGCATCCTTCCTTGAGATCTCTCTCTGTCTCTGTCGTTGTCTCTCTGTTTCTGTCTCCATCTCTCTCTTACCTTCTCCATTTTCTCCTTTTCTCTTTCTCCCCCTTTTCCTTCTTTCTTGTTCCTGGATGCAGTGAGGTGAGCAGCTTTTCTTCCCTTCATCATGCTCTTCCATCATGAATATTCCATCTTCCAACATGCTTCATTCAGGTCAAATAATGGAGTCCACCAACTATATACCATGAGCCAAAATAAGTCTTTCATCCTTTTGCCCCCAGATATTTCATCACAGGGATGGAACCACAACTCAGAGGTCATTACCCATCCTGTCCTGTCTTGCTGTGTGAGGAATCCCTCCCACATGCATTCCTGCCAAGATGCCACCCACCAGGAGATGACACAGCCAGAGGAAATCTTGCCAGAGATGGCACTATACTCCTTAGCTTTCAACCTCTAAAACTGTTAACTAAATAAAGTTCTTTTCTCTTTTTTTTTAAACTTTTATGTTGTTTTTAAATTTTAGAAAACAGCTGGGTTATCAATACACATGGCTGCGCTTACATACATCACATACCAGGAAGATTTTTTTTCAGGCAAATATGCTAATCTTTTTTCAACTATCTTGTGACCCCCCTCTAAAGGGTATTTTCTTATCTTTAGCTGTTTATCCTCACTGAGCTCTTTTCTCTTTTTTATTTATCTCTTTGGTACTCTTTCTCCTTTTCTCTGTCATTGTTATATTTCAATTCACTCTGTTTTCCTAGCCTTACATACGTTGTTTCATAGACAGAGGCAAATAAATAAAAAACTGTTTTCTGTTCATTAATTCTTTTAAATTTGGCTTGGCTCAGCCATTCTATTCTTCCAACACTGTCTATTTAACACCATTTCAAAAGAAACCTGAAAACTATGGAAAGAAGTTTTTAAAAGATAAATGAGAATATTTGAATTTAGGGTCAAATGCAAGCAAAGACAAATATTTTTACTACTAAAGAAAACCTCCTAAATCCAAATCTGCAAAATAATTAGGTTACCCACAATGTTTGTTTTGTAATTTTTTCTTTCTAAAAGTTTTATCATAAGTATTTCCCTTAATTTCTTTTTTGTTACAGTATATTTTTTTAATTTAAAGTTCTTTTCATATAAGTTCCTCATCCTCAGGCATTTAAGTACAGCAGCAAAGTCGACCAAAATACAAACAGTTAAGGAAATTCATAACAGACCTTCAGATGGCATCCACTCAGGTGACAGTCACAGACACCTAAAGAAATGCTGTATTTGGTCATTTGGGATCAGCATCCATCAGGGAAGGAGAGACCACAGTGGTGGTTTCCCCAAACTTGCCTAAGACAGATTAGTGATGCTGGCAGTGCCCTACCACAAGGCATTATGTTCTCCAGCTCCGTTCCCTTTCTCTTCCCATGTCACTAATTGTTCTTTGATCTAGGGTACAAGCTCATTTGAGTGAAAGGCTGCTCTTGTACCTTGGAGTAAGTTGTTCAGGGTAGGTCTTGAGGATAAAATCTGGAAAGTCAGAAAATCTGAAGAAGGAGATTCTCCCAATGAGGAAAAAGCCTGGCCAAATTAGCAAGTGCTGTTCCATCTCCCCAGTCACTCAGGTCCATACTAAGAAATGCAGCATAGGTGTGGGCCAGAGGATTGGCAGGCCCAAAGTGGTGCCATAACCCAGAAGGGTCTTGCAGTAAAATGGAGGTGAGAACCACATACCTGGCTCAGCGATGTATGTGGCTGTAGCTCTGGGTGGATAATGGAAGCTCTGGAAAATCTTCTGGTGTAACTCACAATGACCCTAGAGATTATTCTTCATTGGGCGTGATGAAGTGGGAATGGCTAGATCTCAAATTATGACAGCAATAAACAATCATCCAATAGATTTTTTGTAGGGCACATTAAAGATGATTGCAAAGTTTTTGACACACCCCTCATTGAAAGGTGGGGCCTATGTCCCCTATCCCTGACTCTGCATGGGTTTATCATGATTTGATGAATAAGGCACATTGCACTGGATGTACCCATTTTCAGCCTTTCCTAGGCTTTAAGGGGTTAGCAGTTTTTACTGTCTGCCTCTTGCAACACAGTCACCAAACTGTGAAAGTTTCCATACATCCACATCGAAAGACTGAAGTTTTTCTGACAATCTCAACTGAAATTTATCCACAAGCATCACCAAGTGGCCTCCTAATTAGTAAGGCACATAACGTTGCAGCCTCCAATCCCAAATGAGTGATGTAGAACAGAGTAACCTTAGCTGAGCCCTGCCCAAATTGCAGAATTTTGAGTAAAATAAATCAGTAAGGTTTGGATAACTTAATGTTCCAGATAACTGGAACATAATTTTATATCAGAGTGAAGTGTTAAACTAACTAAAGTTTTAACATATACTGGTTTGAATTGGGGAGTAGACAAAAGATTGAAGATGTTATGGATTAAATGCAAAATAGTCCCTGAAACTGTCATTCTGTTTACAGATGAGGTTTTTTGGAAGGTGACTGGGTCTTGGGGTTGCTACCATATGTTCATTAGTGAATTAATCCATCGGGAAGTTCATATCTAAATGTCCTATTAGGAAGGGGGCCTGATTAGAAGTGCTTCACTGGCGATGTTGTATTTTTGTCCTTGGTTCCCCCTTCATTCTCTGTTTCCTCATTGCAATGAAACTAGCAGCTTCCCTCCACCACCCATTCCATTTTGCTATTTTGGCTTTAGATCTACTGGATCATGGTCTAATCTCTCTGGAAATATGAGCCAAAATAAAACCTTTCTTTCTTTAAATTATAGAAATCGGGTATTTTGTCACAGTGATGAGAAAGGGACTAATATAGAAGACCTCAGGGGAGATGTAAGTGAAGGATGAAGGTCAATGAGAAGAACATTATGGAAAGTTACAGAAATAAATAATACATATGACACTGTGCTAGAAATCTTAGCAAGATTATTACTACTTGAAATAATATGGGAGGCTGTAAGATCTCAGAAAGATTTAAGATCCTGTGTACTGAGTTCCATAAGAAATTTTAAGAGCATGTCTCACAGAAGCTTTCCAGATGACAAAGCCAAGGCTATCTTGAAAAGAAAGACAGATGTAAATTTGCCTAATGGAACTGATTATAAATTTATAGTGTAAAATGTTTTAAATAATTGTGTAAGCTTACAGTGAAAGGGACAGAGAAGTAAAAAAGTGGCTTTGGTATCTTTTTGTACATTCATTATAAACATGCCATATGCTTTCCTGCCACTGGCGCAAAATACCCAGCTTCCACAATTTAAAGGAAGAGAAGTTTATTTTGGTTCACAGTTTTAGTCCATGCATGGTTGGCTGGCTCTAAGCAGAACTGGTGTGGGGATGGGCACGATGGAAGAAAACTGCTCACCTCACAGCAGCCAGGAAGCAGAGAGATGGGACAAGCTGGGAACCAAAATATATGTTTACAGGTCAAACACCCCATGACTCACCTCCAGTTGTGTCCCACCTTCTAACAGTACATTCCACCATGAACTTATCCATGGCCTGATTGCTCACCTTTCCTATGATCCAACCATCTTCCAAACACATGGGACTTAGGGGACATTATAGTTCTGAATATGACACTACAATTTTGTAGCCTTTGGGAGGGGGAGAGTGTATTTTACATAAGGAGGGAATACAAATAATTTCTTTCCAAAAAGTACAGTGTGATAGAATAAAAATAGATGCAAATTTCTAACTGTTCTCTCGTGTTGAAATGGGAGCCTCTGTGTCCTCTGCTAGGATCACACAGATTCTGACCGAAAGGAAGTATTTTGCCAGTTTTGGGGCTCAGATCTTAAAAAATTGACAACCTCTACTCTTCTTACTCTTTCATAGATGGGGATATTTGCCCTCAGAATGCAGCTGCTATTGCATGACGAGGACCAAGTAGCTCTGAGAAGAGGCCAGCTGGAGAGGAAATGGGTCCTTGCCAGCAGCTGAGATCCTACTTATTAGCACCAACCTGCCGGCCCCTAATGCAAACCTTCTCAGACTATTGCAAAAAACCAATAGCAAACCAGATGGAAGAGCCTTTGTATTGAGGAATCTAGAAGGTAACTTTTGTTGATTATAATGTCAGCAGGCTAGGGGACAATTATCAGGGTCCAAATCACCAGCCAAGAGCCAGTTATGAGTAGAATTTAAACATAGTTTATAAGCAGGAAGTATAAAGCATTACATGACATGGCAGTATAAAGCATTACATGGATTGAATTAAATTATATATTGTCAGGCAAACTAACTCTGAATACATTTGCTTAAAAAGAATTGTTTATCATAACATAGGAACATCCTGGAGATGGGGAAGGGGGTTCAAAAGTAGCAATCAGAGTTAAAAAGTATCCTTGCCTGGGTTAGTTCACCCCAACCAAAGTCCTTAAAGCCAAATAGAAGCAAGCTATTTTCTTAATTAAGGGAAACATAAGCTGATAATAGTCAAACTGGCCCAGTGCATTAACAGAAGAAAAGCAGCTGGACCGAGACAGTCAAGGCTGATTGAAATCCAGCAGAGTGTTTTAATGACAGGCAGCAGAAGCATAGGCAGAGGCTGCCATTTGATTTTAACTTGCTGTAACAAGCGTATACCTTTGCTATTCTATAACTGTGCCTTTACTAATCCTATAACTGTGTCCTTACAAGGTGAGAATCCTCTAGTTTTCGTTAACTTCCCTGGTACTATGTAGAACAGAGATAAGCTGTCTCCACTGAGCCCTGTGCAAATAGCAGATTCATGAACAAAATAAACTAGTATTGTTTTGAACTACTGGTGGGGAATATTTAGTAATGTTGCAATATAGCACAGGCTTCCTGGATTCTTTTAGGATAATTATCTTCAGCTGGATGAAATCATCTTAGACATGAGGAAGGAGGGATAGGAAGGGTGGATACATCCTTTTGTAGAACAAGGTGAGGACAGAAAGCAGTCATGAAAGAAAGGGGCAGGGCAGAAAGTAAGCATTGCCTTTGTATTTTTGCTTACTAATCCAAAAAATCAGTGGCCTCACGCATGTTTTTTACCAGGTATTCATTTAGACACCTAATATCTCACTCCACTTTCCCCCTCTTCTTAAAGTGCGAAGAATCTTCAGGAGACTTCCTGTAACCACACCCCACGAAGGCCTACTTCCATCTTCAGCCTGTTGGCTTTTTGATAACTCATTTCATTTCTTTGCTTTTCTGTATAAATATCCCTTAATTCTTTTTACTAAAACTTTAAGCATGCCTATGTTTAATGGTACCAAAACAGGTGGTAAATTCAGGGGAAAATTCTATAAACCAGTTAGGAATATAGCATAATCAAAAAATCTGCTGAGCATGCAAGTTTTAAGTTCTCTCTCCACATTATTGTACTTTAGTCTTTCACTCATCCTAGGGTAGAGGTAAATTTCCCAAGACCACATGGCTGGCAGGAGAGAAAAGTAGTGTAACATAGGATTTTTGGTCGCAAGGGCCCTATTTCTGACTATTCTGCCATGCTATTCCTTAGCTGCTATGAATATTTATTTTTTAAATTCATTTATTTGTACACTTTAGACATGCATAATCATAGAGAATTTGTACCTGTACATGATATATCTCAATTCTTTTCTTTCCCAATCCCCTCTCCTCCTTTCAACTCGTCTTCCCTTGTTTATTTACAAAGCTTTGTTTCCATTTTGTCCTTCTGTCATTTTTTTCTCTTTTTTCCTTTCCCCCACCCCTCCTTAATTCTTCTTTCTTTTGAATGAGTTCTTTCTATTTCACAATACCTATTATACGCTGTGGTCCTTATATACTTTAGGTTTCTCATATCAGACAAGCAATGTGATATTTACACGTGTGTCTGGTTTATTTCACTTAAGAATATGGTCTCAATGTGCATCCATTCATCTAGAAATGTCTTAAGTTTATTTTTCTTTATGGCTGAGTAGTACTCCATTGTATAAACAACTCACATTTTTTATCCATTCCTCGGTTAATATGCATTTGGGTTGTTTCCAAGACTTATCTATTAAAAACTGTGCCACTATGGTATGATGTTTTTACTTCTTGTGGAAAGATACCCAGAAGTGGATAGCTGGATCAAGTGGACCTCTAATCCTAGTTTTTTGAGGAATCTCCACACTGATTTTCACAGCCATTTCATCAGCTTACACTGCCACCAACAGTGGAAAAGTATTCCTTTTCCCCTACGGCCCCACCAGCATTTGTTATTGATTGATTTCATGGTAACAGTCATTTTTTTCTGGAATGAGATGGAATCTCAGCATTGCTTTAATCTGCATCTCTCAAATGGCCAGTGATGTTGAACTTTTTTTCACATATTTATTTGCCATTTGTATTTACTCCTCTGAGAAGTGTCTATTTATCTAAGCTGCCCATTTTTGGATTGGGTCTTTAAATTGAGGAGACCTGGTTTTTTTCAATTTTTATATATTCTAGATGTTAGTCCTTTGTCTGAGGGACAATTGGCTAAACTTTTTTTCAGTCTGTGTGTTGTCTTTTCACTTTATTTGTGATTTCTTTTGCTGTGCAATTATTTCTGATAAGATGAGATCCCAGTTGATAGGCACTTTGATCTCCTTTTTCAGAGTACTGTACTTTTCAATGTATAAATCTTTTACTTCTGTTGTTAGATTGATTCCTAATATTCTTTTTTTAGATGTATTTTGAAAAATATGGTTTCCCTAATTTCTGTCGCCGTGTTTGTTTTTTATGTAGAGGCAAGTTACTGATTTTTGAGTATTTATTTTTCTATGAAGCTATGTTTTTGAACTTGGTTATTAAATCTCTAAGTGTTCTGGTGGAGTTTTTGGGGTCTTCTATTTAGAGAATCATGTCACCTGCAAATAAGGATCATTAACTTCTTTCCTTCATATCTCTATTCTTTTTATTTTTTTATTTGTCTAATTATTCTGTCTAATGTTCCCAGGCTTCAGTAAATAAGAGTAAGGATACTGGACAGCCTTGCCTTATTTCAGATTTTAGAGAAAAAGCTTTCAGTTTTTGGCCACTTATTATGAGCATAGATGGCTTTTATCAGATATAAACACCATCTATTTCAATTTGTTGCAGGGTTTTTATCATGAATGGCTATTGAAGTTTGTCACATCCTTTTTCTGTATCTATTGAGGTCATAATGTGATTTTTTTTTCTTTGCCTCTGCTGATGTAGTGTATCACATTTATTGATTTGCTTATGTTGAACCCTCCCTATATCCCCGGAATGCATCCTACTTGGTCATGGTGAATAATCTTCGTGATGATCTGTATTTTGCTTGCCCCTGTCTTATTGGGGATTTTTGCATCTAAGTTCATTAGGAATCTTGACCTGTAGTTTTCATTTTCAGTTGAGTCAGTATTGGCATTAGACTTCCTGTAAATTTCTTGTAGAATTCAGCAATGAATCCATGAAAACTAGGCTTTTATTTGTTGGTAAGATTTTAATTTCATTTTTTATTTCACTGACAGATATATAGTTATGTAAAACTTTTATATTTTGCTTCAGTTTTGGCAGTTCATATATATCAAGGCATCTGTCCATTTCTTTTGTGTTTTCCATCTTATTAAAGTACAGGTTCTTGAAGTCAGTATTCATGATCTTCTGGATTTCCACAGAATCTGCTTTTATTTCTCCCTTTTCATTCTTAATTACATAAATTTGAGTGTTTTATTTTCATAATATTGGCTAAAGTTTTATCGATTTTATTGAATCTTTCAAAGAACCAACTCTTTAATTCATTGATTCTTTATTGTTTTCTTAGTCTCAGTTGCATTAATTTCTTACCTTTACAATTTCCTCCCCTGCATGAGCTTTAGGTTTGATTTTTTTTCTTCTGTTTTTAGAAGTTTGAAATTCAATATTGTATTTTTTATTTGAGCACTTCTGTTTTCTTGGTGTGAGAGTTCACCACGATAGATTTCCCTTTTAGGACTGCTTTCATTGAGTCCCTTAAGTTCTGGTATGCTACATTGGCATTATTAAGATCATTTAATTGTAGATACTATTTTAATGTCTTCTTTGATTTTATCTGTGACCCATTTTTTGTTCAGGAGGATGTTACTTAGTTTCCAGGTGTTTATGTGTTGGGGGGGGTTGCTGTTGATTTCCAATTTCATTGTGCTGTGACCTGATAATATGCATTGGACAATTTTAGTTCATTTGTATTTACTGAAGCATGTTCTATGGGTTAGTCTGTGGTCCATTTTGGAGAACATCCCAGCTGAGAAGAATGTGTATTCTGATGTTGTGGGGTAGAACACTCTGTAGACATCTACTTAGTCCATTTGTTCACAGGTTCTTTTGAGTTTTTTTGAGACACAGTTTCACTATGCTGTGCATACCGGTCTTGAACTCCCTTTGTCCCCAGGTTGGGTTTAAACACATAACAATCCTCTTGTCTCAACCTCCTGATTACTGGGATTATAGGCAGGTTTGGAACAGGTTTGGTTTTGTTCTGATATTTCTTTGTTCATGTTTTTCTTTGTTGGTGTGTGTGTGTGTGTGTAGTTGATCTATTTGTGACAGTGTGATATTAACATCCTGCATTACAATTGTGTTAGTGCTTATTCTAGTTTTCATGTCCAGCAATATTTGTTTTACATAGTTTGTGTACACGGTGCACATATATTTATGATTGTTATCTCTTCTTCTTGGAGTTTTCCCTTAAAAATATGCATTGAGTTTTGTCTCTTTGATCAATCCTGAATTGATGTTCACATTGTCTGCAAAGAGAATATCTACCTCTGCTTTTTTCTGGGTGACTGTTGCATGGAGTATTATTTTTCATCTTTCAATCTGTAAATTTATTTCTGAATTAAATATGTTTCTTTTATGCAGCATATTGTTGGATCTTGCTTTTGTTCCTTTTTGGGACTAGGAATCAAACTCAGGACCTTGTGCATACCAGGCAGATGCTGTGTTTCTGAGATATATCATTGCCCCTGGATCTTGCTTCTTGATTCACACTTTTGATTGATGAATTGACACCATTACACTGATGGTTATAACTGATATGTATTGGATTATTCTTTTCATATTATTTCCCTGTTTTTGGTTTCCTGTCTTTGCCCTCTGTTTAACTGCTTGCCCTGCCTGGAGTGTTCTATTCCTTCCATTGGTGTTCTTGGACATGTGATATTCCTTATCTCTTTCTAAAACATCCTTCAGAGCATTTTGAAGAGCTGATGTGGTAATCATGAATTTCCTCAGTGTTCTTTGCCATAGAAGTATATGATTTCTCTATTGATGTAGAAAGATAGTTTTGAAGAATACATCCATCGGGGTTGGAGGTTGTCCCCTTTAGAACTTTAAATACTTCAATCCAAACTTTCCTTGACCTCAGTGTTTATGCTGAGATTCTGTGATTCTGTGTGCTGAAGTCTGTGATTCTAATGGATTTTCCTTTGTAGGTGATTCTTTTCTCTGACAGTTTTTAATATTGTGTTCTTGTGAGGATTTAATGGAATCTTATATGCCTAGGTGTAGATTTATTTTGGTCATGGTTATTTGGAGTTCTATATGCCTCACTTACTTGTATGTCAAATTCTTTATCCATGTTTGGGAAGTTGTCTTCTATTACTTCTGTGATTAGGTTTTTTATAGCATTTGTGCTATGTCTGGCTTCTCATTGATTCCAATAAATCTTATGTTGTTTTTCATTGCTTCATCTTGCAGCTATTTGATTGCTTTTTCAGGGTACATTGCTATTTTTAAGATATCTTTGTTTTTGTGGTTACTAGCCACAATCTTATCTTCTAGATCTGCTTTTCTATCTCTTTCTTTGTTCAATTCATTGCATATATTTTCAATGGAATTCTTAATCTCCTGGGTATCTGTTTGAATCTGTTTCTTGGATTCCATTTCTTTCCCATGTTGGGAATTCATGGTTTCCATTGTTTTCGTAAGGTCTTCTACTATTTTAAACTGCATCTACTTTTGATCTGTTTGTCATACCTTTCATTTTGATTATCATTTCTTTTTTTTTAAGCTGAGACAGTATTTTTTCTATATTCACATCCATTTGTTTTCTCTCTTCTGCTATTATCATTTTGGAAAATTCCAGTATGTGACTTCCAATTTCTTCTATCTCATTGTGTTCCTGGACTTGTCCCAAGTTTGCTAGAGGTCTGGGGCTGCATTATGCTTCTACATCTTGTCATTTTTTGTTTTATTTTGTTTATTTTCTGTGTTGGTGTTTGTATATTTCTTATGGTAGATAGCTTTATTGGTAGTATTGAGGCTTCCCTTGGAAATACCTATTCCTCAAAGATGTGTTCTAGCTGTAGGTAGCTCTTGGTCTTTATATCGGCCTCAAGAACCTACCATCCCAATTTATTAAGGATGATAAGTTTTTATCTACTTGGTTCAGCACCACATCTTTTAGTATTGGACTATGGTGATGGTTACCACTCCAGTCACAGTGTTGTAATATGAGGGAGAAAAACTGATTACAACATGCATGGCATTGTGGCTAAAGTTGTACAGTTAGCAATAACAATAGTATCAAGCACAATTCAGCAACTGATAAACTGTAGTAACTATTAATTTGGTACCTTTAACCATAGTAGCAAGCTCTACAAATTATATAACAAAATCCAACATATACCAGGAACTAGTATGCAGTAAGTTTCCCATTGGTAGATTGATTTGACCCTATTTTGGGAAGTATTTAGAGGGACAATGGGCAAAACAAAGAAATGAGAGTGGAGAGATACAGGAGAAGTGAGGTTGTAAGGCTAAGAATGATCATTCAAGTGTTGGGGAACTGGATTACCGCACAGAAGACAAAGAATGAAAGAGAAAGCAAAAGAATATTTAGGTGAACCTGAAAAGAATATTGAGGTGAACCTGTTTCCTCAGATGAAAGTATCATAAAATCAAGAGCAATAGTTGAGAGAAGAGAGAAAGAAGATGAACAGAACAAGACAAAAATAAAGATAAGAAACCTAATAGTGAAACAACAACAACAAAACAAAACAAAACCAAAAATAAAAACTAAAAAATACAATCTCAACTAGACTAAAAAAGCAAAAGCAGCCAGGTAAACTTAAAGAAAATCATAAAATTAATCTGGTGTTCACAGTTCTGTAGTAGTGTACAAGTTGGATCCCTGAAATGTGCTGTGTAACCCCATCAAGTTTGCAGTAAGATTTGTTATTAGTAAGGAACTGATCTTGGCCTCTGGATGTGGGGGCTGGGACTGGTCTTCAGATGACATTTTGGGTGTCCATTTGCCTTACCATGTTTGCCTCTATAGTACTTTCCCAGTTGCTGTGGTGCCCTTGGGTAGGGAAAGCCAGGGGTTGCTCCCAGACCTGTGTACACTTGGTTCATTCCGGACCTTACACAGCTTCTCCTGTTCCACTAGTTCCTCTTACTCGCTGATTGTAGGGCAGAAGGTTGGTCCTTGTTCCACTGAAGGCTAAGGCTGCTTGGCTGCTTGCACCACTGGGTCAAGGCTATTCTGTAGGTCACAGATCAGAGGGACGCTTTCATTTCTAGTATTTAAGGGGAAGACTGGCTTTATGTGGCCACTAGAATGGAACTTGGATGGTCTCAGTTCCTACCTCTGCGCAGAGTTCCCCTCAGCATGCTTCCTGACTGCCAACGGTACACTGGGACTGGATGGCTTTTTCCTCATCACACTGTGGAACTTTGGCAGTAGAATGACTCAGGAGTGTTCTGCTGCTGGGGTTCACCCAGGACCTTTGAAATAAAATGTTGGGCCTGTGCACCTGCTTCTGTTCTGTGTGTCTGTGTGCCAAAACAGAGCACTGGTTCACCGGCCTCACCAATATCTGGCCCTTCAGGGGTCCTCAAGAAACAGTGTCCCATTGCACTGAGCTGCAGTACCAGGCTGGGCTGCTCCACAGTGCCAGTGTCTTTCCATTTCCCAGGGAACTTCCCCTGCTGCCATGTCTATCTTTCTACAATTTTATTTTTCATACAAATTTTTACTTGCAAACATAGGACTCTGCATGAACATTAATTTATAACTTATGCTTGTCACTATCAGTGTACCATGAATGTTTGTTGATGTCACAAGACAAACTTCTACCAGATGAATTTTAATTATTGCATGATATTTCTTTAAATATGTAAAGATAGTGTAGAAAACCACAGTCTCTTTTCTGCCTTTGTTATTTAGCGGTTTTAGCAAGGGAAAACCTACCTTCGGTGGTTTAATTCCTTGTTAGTCTTTTCCGGGGGATGAAACCCATTAAATCATGCCAAATAACAAGTAGGGTTATTAACTGTGCTCAAAGGGGAGTTGGTCCTGCTTCTTGCCCTTGGCCTTTGTTTTAATGAACTCTGAAATGAGGAAAGAAAATTTGGCAGAATTTGGAGAGGAGAATTTAATACAGTGGTTTTCAATAAGGAAGGAACAAACAGAAGTCATTAAAGTTTTTATTGAAAGAAAGGAGGGTGGAAGAAGAGGGGAAATGTGGAGAAAGAAGAGGAAGAGAGGCAGAACAAGGGAGGAAGGAGATCAGACAGGAGAGGAGATAAGGACAAGCAAGGCAGAGGATACCTAGTGGCTTCATGACTAGAATGTGGCATGGAATGGAAGAAGACGTGGATGATGGGCTGATCACTATCAACCTCTCCATGACTCCTACAAGGCTCCTGCATCCTCTATGTTGCTCACATTGTTTGGGTTTGTTATGGCTTATATCAAAATATCCCTCCAAAGCCTCATGTGCTCATAGGTGGGGCCTCAGGGAGGGGATTGAATCATGGGTGTGTGATGCTGGATTAGGATACGTGACAGTGGGATTTGGGTGCGTGATGCCTAAATTGGCTTGGCATAGATTTGGGTGTGAATAATGGAAGCCCTATCCTGGGTTTCTGTGGCATCAATCAATAGGTTTGTCACCTCAGTGGAGCAAAAGGGTAATGAAGAAGTAAGGCCCACTTCTGTTTCCCTCTCTCTTGGCTAACCCTGCAGACCCTTCAGCCTCCTGATATGCCCTTGCATGAAACACTAGAGTCGACTCTAGGCCTCTCATTGGATCCTTCAGACCTTCAGTGTGCAAAAAGCCCTTTCGCACTCTTCCACACCTGACTCTGGGGCAGGCCGTTATAAACCTGTTTGTAAATCCTTATCTATCTGTATATCTTGTATATCTAGTAAGCACTGACTGATAGAGGGTCCACATGTTTTTCCCTGTTAGTATGAAAGGTCAAATTTATGGAAGAGGATGGCTTCCATACAGGCTGTATATGAACTTTCCACAATTCATTGAAATGGTTTCTGTTGTTGGACCTTTAGGTGTGCCCATAAACTCAGCAGTGCAGTTACTGTTGAAAAAATAGCTTTATAAGGGTAATTTCTGGTTAGAGACTAAACATGGGGTAAGGCTTTTAATATTTGAAAACCTTAAGGGATACTTAATAATATGCAGAGGTTAAAACTTGAGGGGAGAAGTCACAACTTGAGGGGAGAAGTCATTGTCCTAATAGTTTATTTTGCAGCCTGTTCTGTTATTGTGTTGAAAGAAGCTATGATGGCCTTTGTGAGAGATCATGAGCTCCTACAAGTGTGTGGCATGTCACTTGTGTCCCATCTGTACAGCTGCACATAAGACTAAGCATGGAATACCATTTCAGAACCATTTCCAATGATCCATGTCTCACCTTTGGTCTTTCCTACCATTGCTGTGAATTTGACTAGCTGACCTCTTCAGCACCTCTCAGGCATGCAGAATTTGGCAGAAAAGGTTGTGGACCAGTCTGTGCTGATTTTACTGGACACAAAAGATAACTCCCCAGTATAGTGCTGACAGGAGGGAATTCCAGTCTCTTAGATACAGTCTCTTCAGTTCTAAAACGCCTCTGCTCCTCTGAGTGATCCCACCTTTCCCAGATCAAAATGACCTTGCAGCCACTTGGAAGAGCTATCCAACGTGTGAGTGCAACAGGAGACCTACAGGTAGAGAAAGGTCGAGGACAAGAGTGGTCCAGGTGATGCTGTCTGTGAGGGAAAAGGTGATGACAACCCTGCTTGTAGCTGGGTTATGGAAGGAGTGGTCCCTGCCTGCTCTTAGATAAGATGTCGGCTGATCTGGTAGAATGACAATAAACATGGCATGCTGCCTTCTGTAGGCACGTTATGAGTATGGTAACTCTAGGTACCATCTGAGGAACAATGCCAGTACTGTACTGGCTAAGCCACAGCGGCAGTTATGTGAGCATTTGTGGGCTCTGAAAGGAGTCTCAGAAGCACACCTGTAGGATGCCATCTGTCCTAACTGTGAGTCCGCATGTGCTGCAATTGTCCCAGGGAGCAGCGGCAGCTCCAGGCTTGGACTCCAGGGCTGTGGTGCACAGAGATTTCCAGAGAGCAGGATTCAGACACACGTTGTCCTTGCCAAGTCCTGTGATGATTTAGAGTGACTCATTGCCCTCCCAAGTCTTTACACTTCAGCAGACTCTCATGAGAACAGTAGCGGTGAAAGGGCAGGAGTTGCTCGCCTATTTAACCAATGAAGTAGAGACAGAGTCCAAGCTTAGAGAAGGGAAGGGGACTAGAAGATGCTTTTCTCCTAGTTCTAGAGCTGGCTTTCTCCAGAGGCAGTTTCTGGCTCAAATTCCAGGCTGTGCGTCATCAGCTTCGTGATGACACTTGTGGTAAGAAAAAAATCAACTTAACCATGAAAGGAAATGGAACATAAAGCAAAAGTCAAGTTCATCCAACTGAGGGTAGGTATCGTATAATGAAATGTCACCATGCCCGCAGCTCACAAACCCTAGGCAAAACTGTCCTTTCGCTCTTGAGCATAGGTGTTCTGTAGCCAGTGCTAACGACGGATTATCTGGGAACTCTAAGATACATCTATGGTTTAGTATTATGCAGTGTTTCATTAGCACATTCAGGCAAGTCACATCTATGACTTCAATAGTCACTCACTAGAAGTACCTGAATCTCAGTGCTTTCAGACAGAATTTGATCTAAAAATCATCACATTTTACTATCATTGCTCCATTAAGACTCTGCACCACTTCTAGATTCTCTTCATTTGTTCTAAAACATTCATTTTATGCCTTCACTAGTTCATCCCGAATAGCTTGTCTTGCAGCATTTGTCCCCGGAGATCTCAATTATTGCTGTGCAACACATAGCTACATATTTTGTTTTTATCACTTTGCAATGAAAACTTTACCTGATTTATCCATTGTAGTAGTTTTTCTTTGAAAGTAGAAAATTTGCTTGCTTCATCGGTCTCATGCAGAGGGAAGTTTCCACACAGGCTGCCGATGGGAACTGCACGATTCTGTCCCTGTGCGAGGCGTTTGCAATATCGATTTGCACCATTCTTTGAGTTGTGTTTTGTACTGTTGTAACCAGGCTCATTGTGGAGCAGGCTTGGTGGCACATGCCTGTAATTCCAGCACTCAAGGGGCTGAGGCAGGAGAATCACCATAATCTCAAGGCCAGCCTGGGCTACATAAGTGGCTTCAAGGCCTTCCTATACTACATAGTGAGACTCTCTCTCTCTCTCTGTCCCTCTCTCTCTCTGTCTCTGTCTCTGTCTCTCTCTCTGTCTCTGTGTCTCTGTCTCACTCTCTCTCTCTCTCTCTCTATATATATATATATATATATATCTATATATATATATATATAGATATATATCACCTCCAGTCACACAATGAGGTCTCCCTGCTTCTCTTTCTTGCCGTTGTGATAACTGTTTAATACAGACCACCTGATGCCCACATTTAAATGAAGGGACAGAAGTGTCAAGTGAACTAATCCAAATATGAGATACATGTTTTGTGATAGAATAGACTAGAGACTTTTTACAACCAGCCTTTTGCAACTGCATGACTTGCTAATGTAATAATTTTTAGTTTCAATTAAAATGTTACCCACTTTGCTGCCAATTAAATAAGTAAATAATATCATTTATTTATTTTGAAAAACTAAATGACTTGTGAAAATTAAATTAATGAAATACAGTTTGACCAGCACGGCTGCAGGTTAGAGCAAAAGTCCAGCCTACTGGTGCCAGACTTGAGCCCAGAGCACATCACCAGGTTGAGGCTTCCTGCTTGCAGATACTGCGCGTCATGGCGCCCCCTGCTGCCTTTGGGTGGTACAGCTCTGACGGCAGGTGTAACCACAGGAAGTTAGAAAACCCGATGTTCTGCTGCAGGTCATAGGGTGGCAGTCAAATGCTTTCTATTGCAGGACCTAGCAGGGGTTAAGGATGGTGCTTTGTGGGGTGTATGATAAACCAAATGTGTGCAATCATGAAGCTATGGTGAGGTGAGTGAGCAGGTGAGCAGAATCTGACCATAAAAGGGCTTGGAGTCTCACTGCAGCACTTGGACTTGCTCTGTAAACAGTGCAGATTCACTGAAGAGTTCTGCGCAGGAACCAGTGTACTGAGGTCTGCATTTTATTAGGATTTCTTGACTGGGGTGAGGTGAGAAGCCTGGAAAAAGGGAGCGGTTTGCGGTGGGCAGGTGTTATGCATGGGGTCAGGCTCAGGGGATAGATATCATCCTTGAGCCTCTGGTGGAATTTCCAGTTGTCTTTACCTGTTCTGTACCTGGGAGACAGACCTGACAGGCTGCTTTAGTGGTCTCTGTCTCTTGTTTTCTGCTTGGGCCCAGGCAATGGGAGCTCAGAGGAAGGGGACAGTTTTATTTCAGTCTACCCACCCATTCGACTCTGCAGGGACTGTATTTTGCTAGAGGGGCCACCATTCCAATTGCTGCACCCCCACTCTGGCAACTCTGGACCACTCAGTGTATTACTCACCACTGACACCCCAGGCTCCTTCCGCTCTGGTGCCTTAGTGGATTCCAACTCTCAGAGGCCCCCTGTGCGGCCCCAATCTCCTGTTGCTTTTGCTGCCTACTTTGGTCCCTGCTTCTTTCCTAACAGTCTCTTCAATGTGCACCTTTAAGTGTACAGTCTGTCTCCTGCCAGCTCACTCATGCCCAAGAGCTCAAAATTTATTTTCCAAGCAATAGGGAGAAAGTAAAAGGTTTTGGGCCAGCAATGAAACAGATGCATATTCTGGAAAGATCTGCTTGATTGAAATGAACAGGACAGACTGACTCAGGAATGGTTGGAGCAAATACATCATGATCAGGTATGTGGCTATCTAGTTTTCCCAGCATCGTTTGTTGAAGAGACTGTTCTTTCCTCACTGTGTGTTCTTGGCATCCTTGTTAGAGATTAGTTGACTATATATACGTGTGAGTTTATTGCCTGGGTCTCTGTTCTGTTCAGTTGATGTATATGATTGTTCTTATACCAATACCAGACTCCTTTGATTATTCTTCCTTGGGAAAATAGTTTGAATCAGGGAGCTTACTGGCATCTTTACTCTGGTATGTTTTACAACTAGAGAACATCCCAGATTGGATTAGCCTCATTACAACTGCTCAATATCCACTTGGGGCTAATGGATACTGTATTGGGCAGCACAGTGTAAATTTTTGCAGAGGTTGAAGACAACTTCTTGGGATTTTCTTTCCCTTAGTCATAAAAACCACCCAAAATATAAACTCGTATAAGTGTATCCCTTCAATTATGAAAGCAATCCCAAGGTGTGCATCTGGGTAGTGACCTGTGTCCTCAGCTGTGCAAAACCCAGCAAACAAAAGCTTCCACTCTCCACCGATCCCCACTCTTCACCCACTAGCTTGTGTTTTCATGAGGTAAAGGCAACTAACAGAGCAGCCCGATCAGCTGCTGGGAGGCTGAATACATAAACGGATGTTGGCTGCACTATATATCAGGTTAGCATTCTGGACCCTAATCTGCAGCAGTGAGCTCAGGAAAACAAGCCACTCTCTAGAGTAACCAGCCGGGAAAGCAAATCCATCCTCTACAAGTCAGACTTATAAGAGGTCTGGGAACAATTTCTAGCAAACACTCTAGGGAACCAAACAGTCAGCCTTATGATGATTAAAAAAAGTAGTGAGGATTTATATAATAGACAACTAATTACCTAATTTTTGTTCCCCCTTGCAACTAAGAGCCAAATGGAAAAAAAAACAAAAATGTATGCCTATCTGTTCGTATTGGATTCCTTGCCTCGAATTAGCCCACTTCCATCTCCCCCAAGCCAATGGCCTCTAATCAGAGCACCCTTGAAGCCTTACCCCCTCCCCTGTTTCCCACTATCAAGTTTTCCTGCTGTTTTTGAGTCTGTGCCCCAAATCAAGTGGTGGTGGCTCACTCCTTTGCTGTAGCAAACTCCCAGGTGTAACCTTTACTTCTCCCTTGAGAGGGCTGTGTTTATTTCCATGCCCTCCAGAGGGTGAGCTAAAAGCCTTTCCCAAGTGCAGGCACCTTCCTATTTCTGCAGCGTGGGTCTCTCTTCTTCCCCCACCAACAGCCCAACTATTTTCCAGCGAATGGGTTCCCCTTCCCCACCATCAGCACATGCCACTTGTGGTGTGGGTAACCCAGACTGTTAATGACTGACTGAGGCATCGAGGTAGATTAGTTTAAAGATTTTTTTCTTTTACTACTTGAAAGATGTAGTTTTCTGCTTGCATTGTTTCTGATAAGAAACTTGCTTATCTTTACTGCTCTGTATATAATTTGTCCCCCTCTATTATTATTATTATTATTATTATTGGTACTGGGTATCAAACTTATGACCTGTGCTTGCCAGGCAGATGCTTATGCCACTGAGCTAAATCCCCAGCTCTTGGTTATTTTTTTTTTTTTATCAGCACCAAGGATTGAATTCAGGACCGCATGCTTGCAAGGCAGGTACTTACGCCGCTGAGCTAAATCCCCGGTCCCAAGTGAAATTTCTTTCTTTTTTTTTTCTTTTTTTTCTTTTGTGGGGTATTGGGGATCATGTACTTGCCAAGCAGTCACTTAAGCTGCTGAGCTAAACCGTCGGCCCGTCTTGGTTATTTTTTAAGATTCTCGTTTTATCAGTGGCTTTCCGCAATGGTGTTTCTTGATATCATTTGGGGTTCACTTCAATTTCCCTCTTTCTCAGGGATCATTGTGATGCCTGTTATCCAGCATGCAAACAAATGCCATTTTGTGTATTTTGTCTGAATTCTAAGTTGCTTTACGTGGCTGGATATACCTGCTTCTTGTACTTGATCTTGACTAGAAATGGATGACAGGCCAGTTAGCTCAGTTGGTTAGAGCATGGTGCTGATAGAAATGGATGAGGCCAGCTGAACTCTGGTTTTTCACTGCCTGTTTTATTCAGGAGTCCACAGGTGATAGAGGTTTAGAGCGTGAGCCACAGCTACTAATCCTAGCATCACTGCTCATTCATGCAGCTTCTTGCTAATCCATACTACAGAGCCAGGGATTGTGCATTTTCACAGGATTACGACAGGGAGCAATGACACACCTGAAAACATAATTAACCTTGTGCCAGGCCCATAGATGTGATCAAAAAATGCTAGATATTGTTAATAATTAAGCAGTATTACATGATTGCTCTGTATATTTTTATCCTTTTTTTAAAACATGTAAATATACAGTATATGCTTTTATTTAAAAATTTTTAGAAGTAGATCAGGGGATTTTAGGGCCTGTTCATTTGCTTCTTCATACTGTCTCATTTTTTTCAATTATTTTTTCATCAGTATTTTCAATAGTTTAGCCTGTTTTAGGATATGTGCATCTGAAGTGAGCACATGTCTGTCGCCCATAATGATCGCATACCTTGTGGGGAGTTGGTACATGGGCATAACACATCTCAGTTTTGTTTTCATCTCATTTCCCTTTTTTCCCTCCTCCTCCATCTCTTGAGTCCCTTCCCTTTTACTAAAGCTCTATCTCCTTACTTACTATTATCTTATTTCTCTCTCTCTCTCTCTCTCTCTCTCTCTCTCTCTATATATATATATATATATATATAAAAATTTTTTAGGATCAGAAGATGTTTATATTTTTTTATTTTTAAGATAGTAAAATCCAACAAAACACAACAGAAGAAAGCCAATCAAAACAATGCAGCAAAATTGGTACAGAGATTCAAAGCAGGATACCAGGAAAACAACAATAGCTACCATAGTATATCTTGTTATCTTCACAATAGTTGTCCATTCCATCAAGTGTAGCAAAAGCAAACCAAAAACAAAACAGAATAAAACTAATCAAAAGAGAATATTGAATAAAGCAAAAACAATCAGAACAAAGCAAAACAGTGAGGACAATATTGGCCTTCAAAGACAAGATAGAAGGAAGTCCCCCATGTTTGCTATATTGTATATTGTCATCCTCCCAAGAGATGCTCAGACCGCTGGCCCCAGGCCTGCAAAATCAACCAAACAGCGCAACCATCTAGTTACTTTATGTACTTTAGTTGCTATCAACTCAGCCTGTCTTCCGAGCTAGCTGAGTGCTTATGGTGGGGGGGGGGTGGAATTTGCTTCTCAGCCCATGCATCAGTAGGCTCACAGGAGGTGCTATCTCACTTTTCTCTCCCTGGAACCCATGCAGCTTGCATGGCTTACCAGAAAGGTTGGCCAGTTGATTTCTTGGTGGCTTCTCTCTTTATTTATATTTTGGTTTGGGTGTAAGAGAAACCATCTGATATTTAAGCAACTATATCCTTATTTGTGGCACACAAGTACTCTGCTGTGTATAACTACCACATTTTCTTTATTAATTCATCTGTTAATGAACAGATTATTTCCCAAAATTTAGCTGTTGTGAATTGTGCTGCTATAAACACTGGTATGCATGTCTCCCTGTAACACAATACCTTTAACACTTTTGGGAAAATAACTACAAAGGGAATATCTGAGTCAAGTTTTAGATTTTTGGGATTAGATTTTAGATTAGTTTTAGATTTTTGAGGAATCTCCATACTAATAACCATGATTGCACTATTTTCTATTCCTAGTAACAATGTAGAAGCATTTTTTCCCCCATAGCCTCTCCAGCTCTTGTGTATTATTTGACTTCTTGGTGGTACCCATTCTTTCTGTGTTGTTTCATTTGTGTTTCTCTAATTGCCAGTGATGTTGGACATTTTTTTCATGTGTTTATAGGCCACTTGTACTTCTTCTGAGATGTGTCTACTTTTATCAGTTGCCTGTTTTAAAAAATTGCATCTTTTATTTTGAAGGGTCTAATAGTTTTGAGGTCTTTATACAGTATATATTAGTTCTCTGTCTGAAGAATTCCTGGAAAAATTTTCCTCATCCTATAGGGTGTCTCCTCACTCTGTTGGTTTTTCTTTTGCTGTGCAGAAGCTTTTTAATTCGATATGATCCCATTTGTTGATTTCTGATGCTGTTTCTTGTACAATTGGGATTCTGTACAGAATATCCTTGCCTACACCTATGTCACCAAGAGTGTAACCTAGTTTATCTTCCTGCGTATTGTTTCTATTTCAACGTCTTTTATCCATTTTTATTCTAGTGTAGTGCCTGATGACTATATGGGTCTAGAGTCAATCTTCTGTTTGTGCATAGCCAGTCTTCCTGGAACTATTTATTAAAGGAGCTATCTTTTCTTTAGTGTATGTTTTTGTTCCCTTTGTCAATGACAAGAAAGCTGAATGTGCATGGGGTACTTTCTGCATCCTTTGTTCTGTTCCATTGACCTTCATGTCTGTTCTTTACCACGTGGCTGTCCTATCACTGGAGCTTTGTAGTAAAACTTGAAGTCAGTTATTGTGTTTTCTCCTGCTTTGCTCTTATTACCCAGGATTGCTTTTGCCTTTCTGGGTCTTTTCAGATTCCAAATGAGTTTTAGGATTATTTTCTCCACTTCTGTAAGGAACGCTGTTGGTATTTTGATTGAGATTGTGTTAAATCTGAATATCAGTTTTGAAGTATGGCCATGTTGACAATATTGGTTCTGCCTATCCAGGAATGGAGAATGTCTTTCCACTTTCTGATATTTTCTTTGATCTTCCTTTCAGGGAACTGTAGTTTTCATTTTAGGTACCTTTCACTTCCTTAATTAGGTTAATCCCTAAATATTTAATTTCTATTAATACTATTGTAAATGGTATTGTTTTCCTAATTTCTTTTTCAATGAGTTCATTGTTTGTGTAGAGAAATGCTATTGATTTGTTTTGTTTTGTTTTTTGTTTTTGTCCTATCCTGCTACGTTCCTGAACTTGATTGTTCATTCTAGGAGTCTTTTGGAACAAATTTGTGGGTCTTTTATACAGAGGGTCATGCTATATACAAATAATGATAATTTGACTTCTTCTTTTCCTATACATATTCATCTTATTTCTTTCTCTTGCCTGATTGTTTTGGCTAATGTTTCAAGGATTATGTTTCACAAGAGTGATGATAATGGACAATTGTCTTGTTCCTGATTTTAGAGGTAATGTTCTCAGGTTTTCCCCATTTAATATACTGTTGAGGTAGGCTTTTCATACATGACTTTCATCAGATTGATATAAGGTCCTTTTATACCTATTTTCTTTAGAGGTATTATCATTAATGGACATTACATTTTGTCAAAGATTTTTTCTTCATCTATTGAGATAATCATGTGTCCTTTGTTCTTGGTTCTGTTTATGGAATGTACTATATTGATTTGTGTACATTCAACAATCCTTGCATCCCTGGAGTGAAAACTACTTTGTCAAGATGTATCATCTTTTTGATGATTTGCTGCAATCTGTTTGCTGGTATCTTGTTAAGAGTTTTTGCATATACATTCATTAAAGAGGTTGACCTATATTTCTCTTTTTTGGTTGAATCCTTGTTGGATTTTTGAATCAAGGTAATGCTAGCTTCCAGGAATGACTTTAGGAGTACATCTTCCCTTCAATTTCATTATGGAGTTTGAGGAATATTAGAATTGGATCTCCCATGTGGTTCTTGTAGAATTTAGAAACGAATCCATTGGGCCTCAGGATTTTCTTAGCTGGTAGGTTTTATTACTGCTTCAGTTTTACTGACCATTATTGGATCATTCAGAGTTTTCATACCTTCTTGGCTTCATTTTGGTAATTTATATACATCTAGGAAAATATTCATTTCTTCTGAATTCTCTAATTTATTAAAGTACGTTTGTGATGTAGTTGCTAATAATCTTCTCAATTTCATCAGTGATCATTGTGATTTTAACTTTTCCATCTCTAATTGTATTGATTTGGATCTTTTCTTTCCTTTTAAAGGTAAGGGTTTGTCTATTTAGGGAAGGGTTTGTCTATTTTGCTCATTCTTTCAAAGACCCTTGCTTCATTGATTCTGTGTATTTTTTTTCAGCCTCAATTTCACAGTTTTGTACACTGATATTTATAGTTTCCTTCCTGTACTACCTTTGGATTCATATAGCTCTTCTTTTTGTGGGGTCCTGATGGGGATCACTGGGCTATGTATTCGACTTGCTCTGTTTTTCCTATGTGTCCATTCACGGCTGCTGGCAATGGTGGCACCAGCAGGGTGAATTGAGGTTTATACTTTTGAAGGGCATTGGGCCATGAAAGCTGGGGAACACAGTTCTAGGCACAACCATCAGAGACAATGGATAATAATGATGGTGATATTCTCAGATGGGAGAACATTTTTCAACTTGACTTGGAATCATCAGGATTTGGCATAGTTACCAGATAGGGAGCTGGGGTCTTTTCCAGAGAGGAAAATGCAATCCTTTCAGGGTACTGGTCCTGGAGTTTCCATGACTTATTTCTTCCTACCTCAATCACAGAAATATGAGATCTCTGTGGTTGTAACTGTCTCAGTCTTGTCTACAGAGAAATCAAGAATGTTAGCGGCAGGGTAGAATGGTCACCTGGAGTGATGAGCACTTACATGGCAATCCTTCACCTCTGTTGATGAAGACTAAAACCAAGGTGATCTTATTGGGAGTTGAGAGTTGAATTTTAGCTGTTTAGAACCCCTGACAGTTAGAGCTAGAAATTAATGATGAACAACTCCAGTTTCCTCAGTTGCAGGTAAATAAACCAAGTCCCAGAAAAAGAAAATGACTTCTGGGGTCTTTGTGACATTGAGGAGCAGAACCAGAATTGAAAAAGGAGTCTCTTGCTTCCAGCCTCTCTGTTTTTGTGTACTGAAGTTTGGATACTGGGAAATGTAGCAGAGATCAGCAGTTAGGATGTGAAGTTACAAATTAATCAAGGTCATGTTTATGAGGTACTGATGTATGAATAGTGAGACAAAACGAAATCAACCTATGAAATAATGGCTCCATATTGACTTTATTGCTCCTCTTTACATGTTTTGGATGTGATTTAACTAAGCCAGGCATGGGTCTCGGAGTTTTGTGAGTAGTACTTTGCTCTTTTCAGTGCTTAAATCATACAGTGGTTTATACAGACTTGTCTGGAATCACCTGCCTGGGTATCCTCTGCTAAGCACATTTCTTGGGTTGAGGAAGAAGTCAGAGCCTAGGAAAAGTAGAAAGTAGAAATTCTGGCCTGGCAGTATATTAGTCACCTTCTTGTCACTGGAACAAAATGCAAGACATACACAGCTTAAAGGAGGAGACAGCGTGGTGGGAGGACCCGATAGAGGAGAGATGCCTGTGTCATGGGACCAGGAAGCAGAGAAATTGAGGAGGACATGGAGATGAGAACACACCCTTTCAAGTCATGCCTCGAGTGACTCACTGTGCCAACCAGCCCCACCTCCAAATGTGATTTCTGGGTGACATTTTAGATTTCAACTAGAAACAGCAATGAGAAGTCCTTATGTTATAAAATAAATTATACATCAAGGTATCATAATAGTGGACAGTTTGGAGATGTGAACTAAATTTCACTTGGATCCTGAAGTGAGACTTTAAATTTTTTATAGACAGTCAGTGTCAGTTTTAGATATTTTCTATGCATGTGATAACAAGAATTAGAATTTCCCTTGTCTTCTTTTGTCACAGAACAATTACATAGCACTAAAATTAGACTTCACCTTGGTAGAATTTCTGTTTTCAGGGGCCAGGGATTTAGCTCAGTGGCTTAAGCGCCTGCCTGGCAAGCGTGAGGTCGTGAGTTCGATCCCCAGTACCAAAAAAAAAAAAAAAAAAAAAGACAAATTGTTACCCATTTCAATTTTACAGACCGGAGGATCAGTGGAATACATTGGAAGATAAAACCACAACCACAAACTCA
>PVJX010004032.1:25964-99892 GCA_004027295.1 Dolichotis patagonum
AAATGGTGCTGGAAAAATTGGCTGTCCATATGCAGAAGACTAAAACTAGACCCATGTCTATCACCATACACTAAACTAAAATCTAAATGGATCAAAGATCTAAATATTAAAACAGAAACACTAAAACTGCTGGAAGACAAAGTAGGTAAAAATCTCAAAGATACAGGGGTAGGAAGAGAATTCATGAACAAGAACCAAACTACAAGGGAAATACTTCCCAGAATCAATAACTGGGACCACATCTTATTAAAGAGTTTCTGCATGTCAAAAGAGGTTTTCAGCAGTGTGAAAAGAAAACCCACAAATTGGGAAAAAATCTTCATGGACAGTTCCTCAGACAAAGGACTTCTGTCTAGAACTTATAAAGAATTTAAAAAATCAGACCCTCGAAATTCAAAGACCTAATCCAAAAATGGGCATCTGAAATGCATACACAGTTCTCAGATGAAGAAATACGAATGGCAAATAAATACATGAAGAAATGTTCATCATCATTAGTTGTGAGAGAAATGCAAATTAAAACCACACTGAGATTCCATCTCACTCCAGAAAGAATAGCCAAGATAAAAAACACTACCAACAACAAGTGTTGGAGAGGCTGTGGGGGAAAAGGAACTTTTCTGCACTATTGGTGGGAGTGTAGACTGGTGCAACCACTGTAGAGGTCAGTCTGGAGATTTCTCAAAAATCTGGGTTTGGAAGTCCCATTTGACCCAGCTATTCCACTTCTGGGCATGTTCCCAAAAGAACTGAAAACACCATACCACAGTGCTATATGTGCACCCATGTTTATAGCAGCACAATTTGTAATAGCCAGATCTTGGAAACAACCTAAGTGCCCATCAACTGAGGAATGGATAAAAAAGTTGTGGCATTTTTATATAATGGAGTACTACTCAGGTATAAAGAATGATCACATCGAGATATTTATAAATAAACAGACACAACTTGAGACCATTCTCTTAAGCGAAATAAACCAAACTCACAAGGGTAAATACCATATAGTCTCCCTAGTATGAGAGTTGATAAGAGTATATAAGACTTTATGGTAATCATGAGTCCTCACCTCATATCTTTGAAGCCTTTCAATGTTTTCAATCATCAGTTGGAATGGTTTTATTCTGTTTTATTTGACTATATCATGTGTGATGATATGAACAGCTGTTTTGAAGAAAACAAAACATTATGACAGCTATTGCTGATTTAATATCATCCTTCTTAGCAGTCCTACCATGCTTCTTTTGTTCTACTACCATTGGTTGTATCTATCACATTGTGTCTTATTGGGATTTGAATATGTGTGATAGTTTAAACGAAATTTTTCTATCAAAAATGAGATATTATAGTACCCATTGATCATTTTCTGTTATTCGGTTCAGAATACCCTGTAATTCTTTCACTCTTTGAATGGTTTTATACTATTTTGTTATGTTTGATATTATTGTATTTGAAACTATGCTCAACTGTAGCAGAGAAAGAGATATTTTGACAGCTACTGTGAATGTCTGGTTGTCTTAATGTAAAGCACTCTGTTGCCTATGTTGTCCTGTTCTGATCTGCTCTGTACTGCCCTCTTTTGTTTTATTCTCTTTAAAATAAAATCTAAAAAAAAAGAATTTCTTTTTAAACTTCCTGGAGCTGTCTCTAAGAGAAATATTTTAATTTCCTATTGGAAAGACTTTTCATTTGCTAATTTGCTTATTAATTCTGATTTCATTACCTTATGATCAGTGCATGTGGTTTGTCATCCAGCTTGTTTTTTAGACTTTCCTTTCTTGCTCATTTCTCTTGATCTATTACCTTTCTCTCTCTAATCCACAATCCATGTTCACAGGGGCAGCAGTTAAGAATTTATTTAGATTCACCATTTCTGAGAACTAAAATTTGTTGCATATTTATATACTCAACACTAAAATATGAGTTTCTAATTTGAATCTAACCTGAGATTCAACATTTCTAGATGAGTGTAACCAAATAAGTAGCACAAGTTCATTAGATATCTATTTTCAGGAGAGATGTCAAAGAACAATTTGAAATTCTTTTTCTTTTTCTCTTTATGATGGTGGAGATTGAACCCAAGGCCTCATATATATTAAGCAAATGCTCTCCTACTAAGCTACATTTTAAGTCCAGTCAAAGAAAATAATAAATGTGACTTGGTGGGGTCAGCTCAGTAGCAGTGGCAATGTTTCTGAAACAGAGGAGTGAGTTTTGAATGCGCAATCATTTTCTTGCTGTGTTAGTCAGCTTTCCATTGCTAAGACAAAGCATCCAAAGTTATCAGGTTAAAGAAGGTGAGATTTATTTTGGTTCATGGTTTTGGAGGTGTCAGTCAAAGGTTGACCAGCTCCAAGGCAGAAGCAATGGGTACCAGCTATCCTTCTGAGTTCCACTGCTGCTTTTCCTTTTTGAATTTTTGTTTTGAAAATATTTTTATTATTTAAAAAGTTGAGAACACTGTAGTGTTTATATATATGGTTTACTTATTTTCCTCTAATATGAAAAATTATCCCTACTATAGTGACCAAATCCAAGAAACTAATACTAGAAAAATTACACTTCTTACACTATGAATTCTCTTTGAATTCCATGGGATTTTCCTCTTGATGTTCTTGTGGTGTTCCAGAAGACCATCTGCAATCCCACTGTTCAGTCCATGCACTTGTTTGTTGTATCTTCTTAGACTCCACCTAACCATGGTAGTTGCTCAGTTTGTCCTTATTTTTAGGACCTTGACACTTGGTCTTACTTAGTTTTATGGAATGAGTCCTTAAATTAGATTTTTTAGTTTTTTTCCTTAATCACATAAAAATCAAATGTTTTATATTTAGAAATAGTGTTCCCACATCAAGATGGTATATCTGGGGTCCTGTATCTCTGTGAGCCCTATTTCTGGTGATGTTAACCTCATCACCTGCTTGGTGATGTTAACTTTCTTGGATAAGGTACTGCCTGCTGAGTTATAATAACTATAAAGTTATTATAGTTCTCTTTGTAATGTATAAATATTTTTGAAACTGTACTAAACTTTGAAACTACATTAAACACCTTCTATATCTGAAAACTTTTACATGAAGGGTGTAGCATTTATTGGTGAATCTTTCTTGCACTAATTAATACTGTGATTCACTTAATGGTAAACTCATGTTCTCTACATTCTTTTATCACTCACTAATTGGAATTCTTTTGTAATGTAGAGCTGTTATTTTTTTCTTCTACTTTTTAATTTTATTATTCATATCAACAGCTTCATGGATATTTATTTCATTTCATTAATATTTCATTATAATTGTTAAAGTAGGAATAAAAGATTGTACCATATATGTGTGGCTCATAGGACCAATGAAAAAGAAGAATTAGATAGAAAAAAGAAGCATTTCTTTTATGTATAGCTGCACTCAAAATACTGGTTGCAGGGTGCCATCATTAATAGCTAAAGGCACAATGGCAGAATTGCTCATTTACAGTCTACATGGAAATTGTCAGCATCATGTTTGGGGCGGATGGTGCCCCAGAATGAAGAAAAGCACATCACTCTGCGATAGTTCCATTGATGGCCCAAAGCCATCATGAGAGATGTTATGGAAATACCAGAATCCAACCATGAATGTATGAATCACCAGATATTATTATTATACTGCTTAGAATTATTGAAAAGAAAGTTTAAAAGCATATTACTTGTTCTGCAAGGAAGCACCAAATAAAACTCCTGAAAATGAATAATGATGAGTCAGTATTTGGATAAAGATGAGTCAGCACTTTGACACTAACAGCATCGTTGGAGTTTCTGTGCTCCTGATGTGGCAACCATGATGGAAAAATAACATGAAATTTGCCAAGGTGTAGTTATAAAGGGTAATTGCATCCTTATAGGACAATTTAAATATGCTAACCCATCCATACAAGTTGTAAGAAAGACTGGTTAATCAGCCCATAAGTGGTAAACACTTTCCTATTTACTCCCACTTATATGACTAGTTTCTCATTGAAGGTGACAGCCCAGAATTTGAAGAGATAGACAGCTGTTGCAAGCCTTGATTGGGAATTGCCAGTCACCATTTTGTGCATAAAACCTACTTTAAAATAAATATGGTTACAGAAGGAAGCTTAGCCTTAAAAATGTAGGTTGAAGGGCAGGTAGGGGAAAGGGGAAAAAAAGAATCAAGTTATGTTATGTACAGGTACAAATTTTCTATGGGGCATGTGATTATTATGTATATCTAAAATGTATCAATAAGTTCTGATGGAAAAAATAAATATAAAAACATAAATGAAAAAAAGTAAGCAGATTTTAAAAAATTGTTTAGTAACTTTGAATAAGATTTTTCCAACTTTTGAAGATGCAACTAGCCCATTCTTATAATTAAAATTACTGGGTCAATTTAATAGCTCCTGTAAAATTCCTTCCCCAAACAGATTGATTCACATATCCAACCATGTGGTGAGAGACTATTTCCTCACACCACTGCCTGATGTCTTTTTAATTTGTGTCTTCCTGAAGGGAAAAAAGTGAATCTCATTTATTACTTTGATTTGCATAAGGCTAATCACTACTGTGATTATTATAATTACTTAAATTTATTAATCTTTTATGTTCTCTATCCACTAAAGTGCTTTTTATTTCTAGTGTTCATTTTATAGGACTGTTAGCATTTTCCTATGGATTAGTAGGAATTGCTCCAAAATGTCGGATATTAAATATTTGTTTGTTAGAGGTGTTGCAAATACTTCATCCTAGCTCATCTTTTTAGTTGTTCATAGTGTGTTTCACAAGCTTTATCCAAAATTCTGAAATATTGGTGGTGCTCAATGTTTTAGCTCCTCTTTCGTGAGCTTTACTTTTTGTTTGATGTGGACTATTAAGCAAAGGTTAAGAGATTATGTCATTTAACCTTTTATCCAGGAATTTCAAACTATGAACATTTAACCGATGGTTCTTTCTTGAATATTGCTTTATGGGATAAGATTTTTTATTGTTTTAACATGGTGGTTGTTGTCCTGCACAATAGTCTTGTTTTAAATTTAGAGAATTATACCTTTATGGTGGTTTTATATGGCTTGATTCTTTTATATTAATTCTCTTAATGATTCTATTTATATCTGTCATTTTCATTGAGTAGTTTTGGGGTTATTTTTGTTAATTTGTCCATCATTTTCTAATGAAGAAGATGAAGATGTTAAATAGCATGCTGGCTCTTACCCTAAGGTCTAGGATTTCACAGAGATCAATTTCAACTCACAGTGATGGATCAACTTACAGAAAACAAGTCTAAGACCTGTCTTGGGCTGCTTGGAGAAGCAGAGGTCAGTGAATATGGCTAATATTCAATGAATATGGCACATCATACCCCTACACTGGGTAAGACCTGTGCTACAGGCGCTGCCCTAGGAATTTTCTTGACATTCCCTGAAGGTTTCTAGAGTATCAAGAGCCCTGTGTTGGTCTCTGTGGTTCATGGTTCCCACCAGATTGTCTATCAGTTCAATAGGTTCAAGAGCCAGGGCTTTTCCAGAGGCATCTTATACCAGATTGCCAGCTTTGCTCACAGGTATCTCTTGTCGGATCTGAGCCTCAGTAGCATTGGTCCTCTTTGGAGCCCCAAACACTGGGAGCATTCAAACAGGCAGTCCTGGATTTGGATTTGGGGAGTTACAGATTCCAGGTCTAGTTTTATACTAACTTGATTCTGTTTTGTTGAAATATATGAAGGCCATACAACCTTTATTACTCCATAATACCCTTTGTTTTATTAGCTTTTCAGCCCAGTGACGTGAATAATGTATTATAAATTGGGCATCTATGAACAAATTCTAGAGATTTTCATGATGACAAATAGTCAAGTACCTGATTTGGTTTGATGATCCCTTGAATTAATAAGATCATGAGCCTGTTAAGTAAGTAAAATAGCAGAACTCCTCACTAAACAAATATACATAATAGTATCTCAGAACTTCAACATTAGTATCTGGACTAAGTGTTCTTTTGAAATAATTTCCATATATAAGAAATTTAGCTGTGTCAATACTCTTAGAATTTAGCTCACACTTAGTGATGCACATCATTGTCATTGTTTCACATGATGATAGAACACAAGAGAAATAATCTAGAAACTTGGTTAGGTTAACACAGAAAAGCTATGTCTTTACATTTTTAATTATAATCAAAGTGAGGGTATTGTGGGATTATAATATTCATTATTGCATTTTAAGGTGAAATCTGTGGGTTGTTCTGTCAGTAGATGTGCTCTCTGCTCTTCGGGCATCAACAGCAATGATTCATTCTCACCTCTTATCTTAATCTTTGCTCCTTGCTGTGGTTTACAAACAGTTTGAGTGTGTGTCTCTATGGCTTCATGTGCTGGAAACTTTCCTCAGTTGGTGATGCTGGGAGATGATAGGACTTCCTAAGAGCTGGGCCTCATGGGAGGTACCTTGGTTACTGGAGGCCCTGTCCTCAGAAGGATTTACCATAGTTTTTGTGAGATGCCAGTTAGTTCTCATGAGAGAGGGTTATTATAAATGAGCAACACTGGTCACTTCTGACTCCCTGGTACCTGTCTTGCTGAGGTAACACTCTCATGGCAGCTTCTACCATTGCGATGCCATCCACCACGAAGCCCTCACCAGAGGATGGGTTGATGGGGTCAGCTTTTCTTGGACTGTCAGCCTCCAAAACTGTGAGCTATTTTTCCATTATAAAATGTACATCCTCAAAAAATTTGTTACAGCAATGGTAAACAGACATATATTCCTAGTTCCTCTAATTTCTCTGATACTCATTCACACTAAAGTTTAAACTGGGGATGTCAGAATGGATGCAGAGTGCTAGGAAGCCTGGGGAACCTAGATACTCTGAATGATAGGTATTCATTGAAAAGTCCAGATCAAGTAGAATAAGAGGCCAAGGCTAAGGAGAATACATATCACTAGACTGTATGGGATTTTGAAATCTTCATTTTGGCACAGAAAATTCATGCTATTCCCAGGAGATTTCAAATCATAAAGTTGCAGCCCTATGAGCTGTGTGTCTTGTGTCCTCTGCACATCTCCTCACCGAGTCTTTCCCTCCATCTTCATGGTCCGTGCATCCACCAGACCACATACACTTTTTAGAGGTCTGAGCATTAATTTGAATCCCAGGCATCAGTCCTACAAGATCCTTCATATGAGCTACTAGATTATTTTGTTTCCTTTTATTACCTTCCCATAGTTGTTTTTATCTGGGATCCACATCAACTCCTTTTTATTATTTTGTATTCCAGAAGATGAACACCAAGTTCCTCTTATTCAATTCCTAGTGTGGATTCAATTTCTCAGACTGGATCATAACTGAAACAGACTTAAGGTATTTGGAAGCCTGACAGTGTGCCTTTATTTTGTGCTGACCATCTCTGGAAAGGGGATGTGCTGACTGAGGTATAATTGAAGGGTCATTCAACAGGGTGGAGGGGACTCAAGAGAGGTGACACTGCTTAGGCCTGATTTTTGAATCGAAGTGGGTTTGAATTGATTATCACACTTTCTCCTAGGGAACAGGTAAGTCAGAAACCAAAAGGCATAGGACCAGGACCTCAACAGCAAAGGACCACGCTCCTCCAAGACCAGAGGAGATGGGGATGGAAAGTAGTCGAGAGCCTGACCAAGGAGACTCCTGGATTCTTATTCCTTAGTCTGCCTGTAGTGGACCAGGTTTCCGTGTTATCAGACAGAGTCCTTGTAGTGTGAGTGCCTTCCATTCCCACTCTTAACCCTAGAGTATAATGACAGGAGGGCCGAGGTCTGGGGAAGTCCCTTAGTCTCTCCTTTTTGAGAAACCTGTGATCTGTCATCACCTCTGTTTCCTTGTGGTTGATCTTTTGGGCTTAGCTCAGCATTTATTTCACAGAGAACCTAGACAAGCCATACTTATTTGAGATTTCTCCACCAGAACCTCCTGCAATATCCTGGAAGGAGGAAGTGGATTTTTTTCACGTTCAACACTGGTCACGCCCCACCCAAGAAACTGGAACTTCCCCCTACTCATGTGCATAAATGACCTAGGCTCTGTCAGAGCACAGTATTGCTCTCAGAAGCTGATGGAGTTGTGATTTGGTCCAGTGGACTTTCAATAAAGACGCTTTCTTGCCAGGTAAAGTGCAGAGCTACAAAAGCCCTCTGACTCTGGAGCTTTCTCTGCTTTGGGGTGAGAAAAAGGGTAGGCTATGCTGGGATGACTGTGGGCTTTTTCCTGTGTGGGACTTGTCCCTTATGATCGAGTGGCTGGGATTTGGAAGAACCTCCCTGGCATGGACATTTCCTTTTCTTTGGACAGAAACACAATGAAGGAGAGGTTCCTCTGGCAGGAGGAAACACTGGCACCAGGGATCCAGAATTTTTAAGTTCAAATACCATTCCTGGCATGGAGACTCCTAGGGCCATAACCTTCTTGGGCAGATTTCTGAGTGGAGGATAATTCTGCTTATTCTCACATGCCTCAGACTTCTGTGAAATTTTATCCTGGGTGGTAGCTTGAATCTTTTGACTAAAGATCTGTGTCAGGTCAGGCATGTTAGATTCCTGTCAAGAATAAGAAGTTAAAGAACCAGTGCCCTAGGAAGACCTTAGAAATGTCCCTTAGGCTCATCTCTTCTATTTTTGTTTCCTCAGGTGCTGAGACAAACCCACTATGAAAAACCTTACTCACATTAGATGTTCAGGTAATGGTGGGGTACGGCTCTGGTGGCCTGAGTCTCTTACAGTCATAGCTGTGTGTTCTGTATATCCTGCATTCTCTGTCCCTCCCTCTGCATGGCCCTTAGTGCCTGGTACTGTCCACCTGCCACTGGGCCATGGGCTTTCAGAGGGTGGGGACCATTGCTCATTCACTGTTCTAGCTCCATTTCCCAGGATTGTTCCAAGCACAGAACAGGTCCAAAAGAGAACAGCTGGGCTTTGACACACGTGTGCTGTGGGACTGCTCATTATCTTCTGTCTTGATGGTTTGTCCTCTCACACCATTTGTGGACCTTGGTAGCCTTTGTCCTCCTCAGCAGAGCCAATAGCTTTACTGGAAAGAAAGGCTGGGCTGATGAGTTTTGGGGCATAAACTTCCGGTTTTCCACATTGAAGGGCCAAGATTAGATGAGGTTTCTCTTGAGTGAAGCAACGTTGGCCTTCATGTTTCTTCATTTTTGTCTCCATTCAAGTATCATCAAGAGATACTCCACGTCTTGGGTTGGTCTCTGATTTAGATCAGCAGGTGTGGATCCTTCAGGGTCAGTCCCTGGTGTCAGTTCCACGGAGTAACAGTGTGGCGTCAGGTGAGTGCTCACACTGTGGGTGTTCCACACCTCATACTGGTGTTGACCTGTTGTTAAAGCCTGAGTACTTATGCTTGATTGTACTTTATAGGGTGAGTACAGATAACAATAACTTATATTCCAGATAGCTAGCAGAGCAGTTTTTAAATGCTCTCACATCAAAAAAATGATAAATGTATGAGGTAAGGGAAGTGTTTATTACCCTAATTCCATCATTATTATATTGTATACAAATATATCAAATCATCACACTGCAGCTCATAAGTGTACATAATTATAATATGTCCAGAGACCCTAGATTTCAATGGAATGTACCTGAAAGGGATAGAACTTCCCGGCTGACTGGGAAAAGAAGTCACTGGAGAGGTTAGTCTCAGACTAGGGTAAATAAATCACATAGTGTAGAGGCGCCTCCTAGGAATTAGAGGTGTAGCATTCTGATGTGAAGCAGCTAATCCAACCTGTGGTAGGGGGTTAGCTTGTTCTATTTGACAACAAGATATCATAAAAAGACAAAATGGGTGAGTAACACAGGAAGATTTCCAAATCACAGTAGGCAGAACTGGCTAATGGACAGAGCTCTCCAAGGGTCAGAGGTGCTTCTGGGAGTAGGAGCTTCTAAATTCCAGGTGTTCAAGCACAGGTGTGAAAATACTGAAGGCAGAGCCTGTCATTTGCTAAACTTTCTTTACGCCATTTACTAGAGGAGCGGTTATCCATAAGGGAAAGATGGATGAGTGCATGGATGGATATGTGTGTGGGTCTGGGATAGCAAGAATCATACTCTTTTGCATCTTCCAGTCCCACCTGGAAGACACTACTTTGGAAAATCAGTTAGAACTGGAAGAACTATTCCATTTTCCTGACTTAAATAGAAAACTGCCATGCTTTTCTGCTTCTATCTCTATAGTCACCATCACTGTTCTGACATGCAAGTATCCAGAGTCCCTTGAGAAAGGCAAAGGAACTCCCATTTACCTGGGAATCCAGAATCCAGATATGTGTCTGTGTTGTGAGGACATAAAAGGACAACCCACACTGCTGCTGAAGGTCAGTGATGAAGAAAAAGAATATTTTCAAAAGACAATTTTTCTTTGCAAAAATTTTATTTGGTAGAGGATTTGATGTTATAATTGAAAAAGAAATAGTATCAGTTTCCTATGCATATTTATTTTTAGATCCTTTTGAATAATATGTATCCAAGAGAGTTTAATTTATACTGCCCTTCACTAGTTAAAGTCTTGTATTTTCCTTATAATTTGAGATGTTCTCAGTCATTGTCTGTTCAAGTATGTTCTGTACATAATTCTGCTATGTGTTTCCTTTTGGACTTACAATTCATCAGTCAGTGGAATTATTAAATTTCACTTGAGTATCTCTCTTATCTAATTTGTCATACTTTCTACACTTTCACATTTTATTTTTTGTTGCATTGCATTCTAGAAGAATTTCTTGGTTCAATCTCCTACTTCATGATTACATTTTCAATTTTTAGTCTGTTAAATCATCCTATAGTATCTTTTCATAAGTCAACTTTTACTTTAATTTCCTGAGCTCTCTAGTTGATTTTATATAGGCATATAAGTCTATATAAAGTATAAATATGTATATATATATAACTGTTTATATGTATTTGTTCTATTCATTAACTTAATGTTAATTCACTTAATTTAATTCAGTCCAGTTCAGTTCATCACATGTGTGCATGCCTAAATGGCTTCTAGCACCATGCATGGTCTTGAGATACATCCCGGCATAAATAGCAGAGTTCTAACCTCACAGCGCTTAGATTCTGGTGGGAGAAGGGAAACATCAGACAGTGCACATATTAAACATATAATTAGGTAAATCTGTGATGTGTTAAAAGGTGTATGTCTCTTTGAAAGGAACAATTAGAGCAAGATAAAGAGATGGCAGAGCCAGAAGCAGAGGTGAATTCAGATTTCAGTGATGAATAGCACAGTCAGCATTACTGTGATGGTAAAATTTTGGCAGAGCAAAGGAAGGCAGGAAAATTAGTCTGCAGGGCACCCAGTGGCAAGACCCAGGACCAGGGCAGCTGTGTGTGAGTCAAATGAGGAGGGAGGAATTCAGAGTGAAAAAACCAGACCAAGAAGGGCATGTGGAGTTTGTAAGCACTTGGCCTTGTGATCTCAGTGAAATGATTTGAACAAAGAGTGACAGGAATGGACTGTGGTCTAAAACGGATAACACTGGCTTCCAGTTGATCATAGGGTCAGGGAAAGTGTAAAATTGCTTTAGGAGTGAGCTTTAATGTGCTTTGAAGAGCCAGGTGATAGTACTGGAGGTTGAGAGAGACAGGTCTGATTCTGGAAATATTTGAAATGCAGGCAACAGGATTTGCTGGCGGAGTGAACGTGAGCAGCAGGATGAGGACTGAGAATTACATGCTCAGCTAAGTCAGCTTTTTGCTCCTCAGGACTGAGACTGGTCCATTGCACTTGGCAACATGTGGGTTATTGAGGACCTTGATGAGGACCTTGATGAGGACAGGGTCAGTATAGTAGTGAGGGTGAACGCCTGGAGTGAGTTTGAGGAGAGGAATCATTAGCATGAAGCCCGACAGCAAATATAAGCAGCAACTGTGAAGAGCTTTCCCCAAAGGGGAACTGGCAGTGGAACCATGCAAAGTGCCACATAACAAAGTTTTAGCCAATGATGAACCATATGTAGTATCGTGATCTTCTGAGATTCTATTGTTGAGTCACATCCTAGCTGCCTTAGCTTGTGCAACCACACTCTACACTCCTTTTATCATACTCTACAATGTTGACATAATAATAAAATTGCCTAGAAATGCTTTTCTCAGACTGTATCCCTGTCATTAAGTGACACATGACTATGTTTTTAAAAAATATTGAGATGAAAGCAAATATGCTGATGGAAATGACTGAGTAGAGAAACGAAACTGATGGAGAATAAGAGAGCAGGGAGAAGGGCTAAAGGAACACTCTTAAGTGGGTGGCTGTAGGTGGGATCCACCGCTCAGCCCACAGGAGTGAAGGAGGCACCACTGTAGGGTGGTTTGTGGAAGTTTCCTTTCATGTGTTCACTTTTTCAATGAGGAGTGAGTAGGAATAAAGCTGGTGGAAGAGGTAGGGCATTTGAAATGAGAAGACGTTTGTTAAAGTCAGCAAATCTCTATTGAGTAGACTGCCAGGGGCTCTTCTGCACGCTGAGAAATACAGTGATGTGTGACTCTGGTGACAGTTGTATGACTGATAGGTAAACAAGCTACATTTAGAGAGCGATGGTAAACTCTGACAATAATTATGTGATTGAGAGATAGGTATGCTAAGTTTAGATAGCGTTGCAAAAATAATGCAGCATATAGCAAGGTAGAAAATAACCCAGGATTGATGTAGTGACAGGTGAGAGGCTGGATTTGAAATCTCTAGTGAGAATGTGCAGTGAAGTTCTCTCCAAAGAAGAGATGTCTCAGATGAGTCCCTGAGTAACAGGACGGAACCAACTTGGGCAAGCACGGAACTGGAGTGTCCAGGTAGACTAAGTACCAGAACCCTGGGCAGGAGCATATTGGTGTCTTAGAGGGACAGAAGACAGATGTGTCAGGAGCAGAATCAGAATTTAGAGAGTGGTAAGAGTAAGAGTGTGAGATAGGCAAGAGCTGGGTGGTGTAGACCCTGAAGGCTTTGTTAGAGAGTTTGGATTTGATAGTAATTGTAACAGAATCCTATGGGAGAAGAATCCTTCACTCAGGATGGAAATGGGGTGAAATATATAGACCACTCCTGTGTCTCTTATACATATGTGATTTACTTACAAAAAATTATTTTACCTAAATATAAAATATATGCATAAATAAACATACATAATACATAATCATATATATGTATACAGATGGCTTTTTTATTGTTTTATTTACTTTGCTCCTTGGGGTGCAAATCTTTTGCTTTGCTAGACACCTTTATGGCTACTTCATGAAGTTTCTCTTTCTCATATGTTCTGCAGTGGTTTAGAAATGCAAGTCCCCAACCTGGCTGTCCTTCACTGGAGTAGTTGCCATTACACAGTGATGGCTCTCCCTGTCCCTGCTTTGCTAAGGCAAGTCCTTGTCTTGCTAACACAAATTTGCACCTTAGTCTTTAGAGATCCCTTCAGTCTACTGTGTGAGAAGTGAATTAACTCATTGTTCAGATGTGGCTGCCTGTTCATTAACCTGTCCTTTTGTCCTTCTAATGACATCCTGGCTTTGTCTCCTTTCTGTGATAAGCCCTTTGGATTTGAGGGTGGGGTTGGGAATATGACATTTTTATGTGTTTGCTCAAATGTTCCTTTGAAAGACATTTTTTTAGCCCAGCTAACAAGAATAAATTTTTCCTGAATGTTGGAATGTCCATTGGATATCTGCAAATAACTTGAACATCTATAAAACCTTCCATTTCTCCCATGAGTATTCTCTTTCACATTTCAGGAGAAGAAGATCTTGGATCTGTACAACCAGCATGAACCTGTGAAGCCCTTCCTTTTCTACCACTCCCGTACAGGGACGACCTCCACCTTTGAATCCGTGGCCTTTCCTGACTGGTTTATCGCCTCTTCCAAGAAAGACAGCCCCATCTTCCTCACTGCAGACCTGGGAAAATCATACAACATAAACTTCAATTTATATATGGAAGCTTGAATTCAGCTTGGAGGTGGTAGTTTGATTCTTAAAATTTCAAAGTCCCAACTGTGTTTTCATTTGTATGAACTCAGTGCCATTTTCACACCAGGACTGAGAGATGACAGCAGCTGCTATCACCATTACATGTTCTGGATAAAGAAGCAATGGCTTTGTGGCCATGAAAAGCCAGAATGTGGACTCAGAAGAGGGATGGGGTGGTGTGTCTCTCTCCTCTCTAGCAGAAGTTTGTAGCCCACAGGGTATCATGCACAAGAAATCGTGCCCTATGCTATGGTGAATGAAGCCATTGGAGGCCATGTGAATAGTGACACCCTTATTTTCAGGTGATTTATTTTGTCCATACCTAGATTTTACACACTCATTATACTAAATATTCTTGCGTTTGAGTCATGTGAAATCCAGGCTTACATTCACTGAAAACATGGTTTCTTTGGACATTTATAAGCTGGAAACCACAAGGGGCTGGCTGTACCAGGATAGGGACTTTTGGATTCTGGGAGGAGCTACCAGTTTCAGAATGACTAGACCTCCTATAAGTGAAATGCATGCTTCTGGAAGCCAGAGCTTAAGACATTGCCTGTTAACCCACTGGTGCTGGAGATACTGTTTTGCCTAACTCACCCTCAGAGATCGAAGAACAAGGATTATAATTAAGCATATATGGAAATAAAGTATTAAATTTTGTTGCTTAGACTTTTAAAAGAAGTATTAATATTCTTGACAAAACAGTGCATGCTTATGTTCAAAAGCAATCTTTCCTGTCTTAGTCCTATTTCTTTCCGTGAAGTGGCTTCTCTATTTTGTCTTTTTTCCCTCCTGTTTTCCTCTATATATTTCTAGGTATGAGGTTTTGCTTTCATTTCACAAATTACCAGTTGTAGGCATTATTATTTTCTACCAAATAAATGTCATTTATATCTCCATTGAAAGAAAGTTATGTTGTTCTTTTTCTATTTTCTGAAAATTAATAATAGGTTCTGAGTTAAGCAAAGTAGTTCTTTTTATTTTTTATTTTATTTTAAGGGGGATAAAACAAAATAAAACACAATAAAGCAATCAAAACAAGCAATGAAAGTGATACAGTCCTTCAAAACAGGATAATAGAAAATCAACAATTGCTATAATAAAGCCTCTTGTTATCTTCAAAATTGCTGCCCATACCATTAGTCATAATAAAATCAGACAAAACAGAACAGAATAAAACCAATCAAAACAAAACACTGAATAAAACAACAACATAAAATGGAGAAAAATAAAACAGAACAATATTGGATTTCAAGAACAAAACACAAGAAAATCCCCATATTTGCTATATTGCATATTGTTATCCTCTAAATAGATGCCCAGACTACTGGCTCTTGGCCTGCAAAGTGAATCAAACAATACAAACATTAAGTTTGTTTTTGTGCCTCAGTTGCTATCAACTCAGTCTGTGTTCCTCTTAATCAGCTGGTTGCCTACAGGGTGGCGGTGTGGGGTGCTTAGCTCTTCTTCTCTCCCAGCTCATAGGAAGGGCAAATTGGCTTCCTGTTTCTCCTCCCTCCTGACCCCTTGCTGCCACTGAGAAGGGCACATCTTGTTTCTCCTCCTGGCCCACAGTTACCACTGGCTCATGGAAAGGGCAAATTGGCTTCCTGTTTCTCCTCCCTCCTGGCTCATGCCTGCAGCAACGTGGTTCTTACAGACAGTGGATTACCCTTAGGTAATTGCCTGGTAGATGATACTCTGGGATGATCTTTAGCCTTCTTTTCAAGATTTCTATAATTTTAATTAATGGCATCAGGTCTTTCTACCTTTTTTACGTGAAAAGAAAGAGGTACATGGAGTGGACAAGACTTTCTGAAGGTGACACTAACATTTAGTAGTAGAATTGAAAACAATGGCATTCTTGAGTTTTGGTCTTTAAATTTCTGACTCTTGGATATTAGGAAACACTATGGGAGAAAGTGTTTGTCCTGAGCAAGACAGACTAGCCAGTCACAGTCATTTCACTTACATCACTGGGACTGTCCTTATCTTGTGGGATGTCAGCAGATGACCCATTCAGGGTGGAAAACCTCTAACCATCCAACCATCATTATGTAATGATGTAAGTGTTGAATTGTATTTATTGCATACAGTGATTCTCAAATTTGAAATACTAGAATAAGCTGGGGTATGCACTAAAACCCAGAGGCTCCATACCTAGTAAATTAAATCACCCTCTCCTAGAAATTGCAACATATTTTGTTTAGTGTGGGGCTTAGTAATCAGTATTTTGTCTAGGATCCTAGAAAATACTGATTGATGAACCAAACATGGGAAATGAAAGAACTCAGATTAATCATAGTTGGGGATAAACTGTGTGCTTCTAGAGCAATAAGGGGATATTATTCTTGCATATTTTGTTGAAATTAACTTTGTGCTTTCTCTTTGTGGAGTGATTTGTTCCAACGAATTGAATAAAATGATTTATATAAAAAGTGTTCAAGTCTTCAAATACAATTTTAATATTACAAAGTTAGAAAGAACTCAAGTTTCCATCAACCAGTGAATAAATAAGTTATATGGATTTGATACTATTAATAAAAAGTAATTAACTATTAATAAAGATTAAACAAAATGAAATTTAAAAGTGTTATTTAGGATCCGAGATTCAAAGGATACATATTGTATGAGTTCATTTGTAAAAAGTTCAAGAGTAAGAAAATTAATCTTTGATGATAGGAATCAGAATAGTGGTTGCTTTGGCAAGGAAAGAACAAACTTTCTTAAAAGCTGCTATAGGGCTAACACTGGTAACATTCAAATGATCAAAAACCCAGAATGGCGTTTCACTCTGTACAACAACATGGTAAGCCAGAAATCATTGAAATAGTTCTTTCTGCTTTGTGAAGTAAAAGGATTCCCACTGTAGCATTCCAGGCAAATAAACCATGTTCAAAGAAGGAAGATTTATTTATTTATTTATTTATTTATTTATTTATTTATTTGAGAAGTGACTATAGAATGTGCTTTGCTCAAACAACAGATTAAGCTAAGAAAGACAAAAATGTGGATTCCTTGAAACAGAGGGTCTGCACCAGTGAAAAGCACTATGAACCTGAAGGATGGTGACAGAGGGAAGTCCTAGGAAACAGCCAGGCAGAATGAAGAAGCTGGAGGCCCAGAGGGACAAACAAGCCTAGCAGACAGCATGCCTTATGTGTTTGAACTGGAAAGAAAGTCTGACAGCAGGAAAATTCAGAGGATAATTAACTCCATAGGAAAAAAAAAGAAAAAGAAAACAAAGGTTTTGGAGGACCACTGGGATGGTTCCCTCTGAAAAAAGACAATTTGCTTCATTGTGATTCATCTTTGCCCTACTTTCAAGGGTACTGATATGTAAAGAGCTGCCTAAGACAATGCTTTACCCCCTCAATTGTCTTTAAGCAATACAAGTAGATGTAGCCTAGGCACTGATGTGTAGCCTTTGAAGCAATGTGATAGGTCAGTGATATTCCACCTATAGCTTCCTACTACTAAGAATGAGCTAGGCCATAAGACATCACTCTGGTGACAGGATTGAGCCTCAAGAAAGAGGCAGTGAGGCCCCAGGGCATTAAAAGTTAGACATCAGAGCTGAAGCAGCCAACCTAAAACACGAGATACTTCCTCAAACTGTGTTATGAGATTCCTCCAAACATAGAGGCTACCTGTTACCAGGATCCGGTACTCTGTGCATAGTTCTCTGCATAGCTCTAGGTGCCACTGTGTCTCCTACCTAGTCCAGCGCACAGTAGTCACGTACTTCCCATCGTTCTCACAGTCACTCAACACAAGCCACTCCTCTCTTCATGAAATAACAAAACTTGGGTTCAGCTCTGGGTTGTGGCCTTTGTTCTGGTTGGCCTTTGTCTGACTGGACAATACCCTCTGTGTTCCCCATGACAGCACATATGTCTTTGTCTCTGTATTCTCACTGTGGGTTGCACTGGAAGTGGTAGAGTGGAATTTAATGCCAGAATTCCAATGCCTTTTCCCTTGGATTACAATTTATAAACTCCTCCAAACTGCAATGAGGTCTGGAAGGCTCACTATAAAAGATAAGACAGTTCTCCATTCCAGAGACAACATCTAATTATTCAGGAGAGGAACTCTAATGGAAGTTTACTATGTGGCCCAGGTCACCGTGTTTAGGCTGCAGTAATAATTTAAACCTGATATAGTGAGCTGTGCAAAGTTATGTAATTATTTTGGGAATATATGTGGGTGGATAGATATGTACTGATGGGGGGAGCTAGGTGAGTTGTGTATGAAAGAGTTCAAACTTGATCTTTTATGAAAAGATGTCTATACATAAAAGCTAAAAATGAAAAAATATCAAGAATTAGCCGTACATATACTATTCTGAGACGTGGAGGTATGTATCATAAGCATTTGAGAATCAAAAGTGGCAGGAAACAATGACTGTTCTGTTTTGTAACAAAAACTCAACTTACTCATTGACATTTAAAATTATGTGCAAGTATAATTTTGACAAATCTTAGAAAAAACACACACACCCCCTTCTCTACTGGTTAGGTTATGTTCTAAAGAGGCAATGTGATACTGAGCTGAGCACATGAGCTGCCAGGAAGCCAAATTCCATGTTGTCATGGTTTATGTCGGTGGCCCCAGGCCTCATGTACTTGCACTGTGCATTTGTGATTGGTTCATTGTCTAGTGCTTGGATTGGTGGTGGCAGTGCTACACCCTCCTTGGGGGTGGAGCCAGGATGTGATGTAATGGCAGGAAGAAGGTGTCTCTCTTTCTTGCCGGTTTCCATTTTGCTGTTTGCAGCTACCATGAACCATGGCGCCATGCCACCCTGCCTTGGAGCCAACTGAGTATGGACTGAAACCTCCAAAAACTGTAAGAAATAAACCTTTCCTTTCCCAACTTTGAGCATCAGGTGTTTTGTCTCAGCGATGAGTAGAAAGTAACTAAGACAGAATTTGGTACCAGTAGTGGGGTCATTGCTGTGACTATACCTGACCATGTTTTTTGAGAGGCTTTGGAAATGGCTTGTGAGCAGAGTTTGGAAAGGTTCAGACTTGTCGCCTGGATACATAGAGCTGGAGCAGCTTAGGCTGTTCTGTAGAGAGATTCTGGTCAGAGCTCAGGAGACCAGAAGACTGATAGAAATCCTAATAGTAAAGACCAGGCTTGCGAGGTTTCTGCTTGGAAGGAGGACTGTATTGGTTGTTGGACTCCCTCTGATGTGTGTTATGGCTTGGCAGAAAGTTTGTCTGCATTTTGCTCATGCCCAGAGACTCCTGAGACTGAGACTAAGAGTAATGGACTGATTAATCTGGCAAAGGAAATTTCAAGGCAGGCAAATGTTGAGGCTGTGGCATGGCTATTGTTGCGGGCTTTTAGCCAGATCTATGTTGCAAATCAAGAGCAAAGTGCCCAGCAGGATAATTTAAAACACTGTGACTTTGGCCAGAAGGAAAACTCCAGTAAAGCTGTGGATTGTAAAGATAGTACTGAGACTTTGCTTGCTGAGAAGAAACAGAGAGATAAGAAAGATGGCCTCTGGGCATCCCAGGGAGTAGCAGGTCTCCACCCTTTGCAGCCTCCAAACTGCAAAAATGAAAGAATTTTCTCAGATGAGAAAGTTGCAGAGCACCATGCTCCAGAATGGCAATGGAGGCCACATGAGGTTCCAGAATGGCAGCAGCCACATGAGGTTCCAGAATGGTGGCAACATAGAAAAGCTTTTCTTCACAATCGGGTTCACAGAGCCCAGCAATCTAGGCAATCAACCCCTACAGCCAAGAGAGAGAAAAGCCTGGCTACTGCTCCAGCTGGCAGCAAGCCTTGGTGGCATCCACATGGTGCTGATTTTAGGTGCAAGGAAAATGCACAAATTCTGAGGGTAAGAAGGCTTCCACCTCGATTGCAAAGGGCCTGGGAGGCCAAGCAGTGTGCCCCTGAAAGGGCAATATGTAAAGATGTAAGGGTGAAGCCAGAGGTGCAGAAAGTTTGGAAAAGCCAACAACGTGGATCATCCAAGGAAAGCTGCAAAAACCAAGCAAAGGGGGCTTAAGAGAGAAGCTGCAGGAGTTGAAATCCCTGGAAGTCCCATGGGGGTGGAATCACCCAAGCCTTTTGGAGCTTACAACCAGATTGCTTCAAATGCTGAGCATGGAACTCTAGGGCTTAATGTTCCCCCTGCTGGATGTTGGACTTGCTTTGTTTCCAATGCTTTATATTCCCCCATTGGTAACTTTTGGAATGGTAATGTTTATTTTGTGCCTTTGCACTTCAGAAATGTTTAACCTTGTTTCACTTGTACAGGGGGTTACAGTTAAGAGTTTACCATAGATATTGGAGGAGACTTGGGACGTGGACTTCTCAGCAATGCTGAAAATGTTAGGACTTTGGCAACTTTTGGAGATGGGCTAAATGTCTTTTGTATAAAAGTCGTACATGGATCTTTGGGGGTCAGGTGTGGAATGTCACGGTTTATGTCAGTGGCCCCCAGGCCTCATGTATTTGCATTGTGTATTTGTGATTGGTTCATTGTCTAGTGCTTGGATTGGTGGTGTCAGTGCTACATCCTCCTACGGGGTGGAGACAGGATGTGGTGTAATGACAGGAAGAAGGTGTCTCTCTCTCTCTTGCCAGTTTCTGCCTTGCTGTTTGCAGCCTCCATGAACCGCACCCCTGCCATGCTACCCTGCCTTGGAGCCAATGGAGTATGGACTGAAACCTCCAAAAGCTGTAAGAAATAAACCTTTCCTTTCCTAACTTTGAGCATCAGGTATTTTGTCTCAGCAATGAGTGAAAAGTAACTAAGACACATGTCAAGCTTTATTTTTCACTACTCCAAAGTTTCCCTTTGTTATACGGGATGGAAACCAAACATAGTCCTCCAGCTAAAAGGGGGACAACCATCCCATGGCAAGGAGTGGAGGGGTTGGAAAACCCACTTCTCAGAGCCACAGTGGTGAATTGACCCCACTCACATCTTTGTGTAAGCTGATTTACTAAGATGGGTCATTAAAGTTTATGTGACCCCTTCTTAGGGATCAGTGAGGCTTCAGCAAACAGAGGCTTCATTAAGGCCAGGATTTTTTTTGTTGGCACTGGAAAGATCAGAGCCAAAAAGAGTGATAAAAATTTTTATTTTTCTGTATGGAGTGCTCAGGCTGTATCCATGATCTTTGAATGTACTGATGCTTCCAAGTACATCAGCTGCCTAGCCATAAACACTTTGCTGGGGCTCAATTGTAATGAACGAACACATTTATAAAATAGCAACCTTATAGGTATTTCATGATACAAACTAGCAATCAGAGGTCTCTCACCAAGTTTCTGTTAAATTCAATTGACCTTGACAGGTTCTAACGCCCAACTGTGTACCTCTAATAAGCACTGAGTCAGAGTAACTATCTGTACCTCAAGATACCCTCGGTAGTCAAGGACACCTTTAACTATGCTCACCCTGTAAGGGTCCCCTCTCTTTGCTCCCAGAATGTTTCTCACTCTGTAAGGGCCCCCTCCCCTTGTTAATGGAATAAATTACGATAAACAGTTCCTTTGTTGCAGCTAATCTGCTCAAGACAAGCCTGCCTGTCAATACATCACTCAATGCATATAACCAATTATGTAACATTTTGTCACTTGCTTTGTATTTCCCACTTCTAAATTCTATATAAACTGAGCTCTTTATAAACTCAAGGCTGTTGCCTGGAGGAGCTATCCTGCCACAGTCTTTTGGTATAAAGATTAAATGCTGCCTTCTTAATCTTCATGTTGTAAAGAGTCTTCATTTCCATTTGACTTGCAAATTTTCCTTGCCACTAGTACTCTGCTTGTTTTTAGCAAACCGTGATTGTTAATTTTGTGCTAGAGTTGGAGGCGTGAACTGGGGAAGTGGTCTTTGTTTTCTGCATTGAAAAATGCATCATCATTTCTTCTGCAAGACGTTGTCTTGAAACTGCCTCAGCTGAGGGCCAAGTATATAAAGTGGGACTGAGATGTTTTCATTCCTCATAAGTCCAAGCATTTAGATTACAATGTCACATATTTACATTGACAATATCCACAAAGGGCTGGTAGTTTTCATTTTTATAAGATTTAGATGAAAGATTTTTCTAGCTTTCTGATATTGTCACCAGACTGGGCTAGAGAAAGTCCTTGATGTGGACATTTGGAATATAGATCCATCCCACCTACAGAATAAGTTTGCTGACAACTGATATAGAAAGAAAATTTTCAGGACTAGCCACTAAGAGGCACAGATAAACTTTATTTAGGAAAGAAAAGAAAATTACACATTGAAGATTGGAGTGCAGATGTTCAGAGAATGGGATTCATTATGGTCCAGGGATAGGTATATTTTGGGGACCTTTCAGGTGGAATCTATGGAACTCTTGAACGTATGGAAAGAGAAGATGAAACATGATGTCCCCTTCTGTAAGGGAAGGGTGATGGTCCATAAACAGGTGATAGCCATCACAGATGATGGAACTGTAGTCCCCCGTACGGTGAGAAGGCTCATTTCACAGGTAAAAAGAAATTACCAATGCCTGTTTACAGGTTAAATCCGGTCCAGCCCGACCTACAAGTAAACAAAATGGACAAGACTCATTTAGAGATAAACATAAAGTGACCAAGGTTTATCAAACTTTGGAGAAAAAATAAAACTGGGTTTGTGCCCAGAAGCTTCAGTATTTATTAAAAGCACAATGTTAAAATTATGACTTTTTGTCTCCTTTCTGCCTATTATTATTTTCTGTATCTTACCTCATCCACCCCTCCCTGACTTTGATCCATTTTCTTAAAGGAAACAGAGAGGCCAAAGTTTCATTTTTTTAATAAGTGCTTCAGGCTGAGAATGGGCATTGACTCTGCTTACTCAGTAATAAAAAATACTATCCTGACTTTTCTAAAGAAGACATAGCGATATCAGGTTCCATTGTAAGAAGAACCATTATTTTTCAGTAATCGGAAAAAGAAGGCAAATATATACAAGACATTTGCTCAAAACATTACATCAGGCAACATAAAAGAATTGCTTTCACACTATCATAATTGAATAAAACAAGAATTGTTTCTTAGCAAGTTGTTTCAGAGAATGTCGGTAAGCTTGAAGCTTAAGGAAGAGAATGATGTGGTATCAGTTTGTGAATGTAGATCTGGAAGTGCAGAAAGCACATTTGTTGAGTTGCTGGGAACTTATACACAAAATTCTGTTTTGATAATAGCATAGGTGCTGCTTCATTTAAAATATCTAGGCCCATTCAGTTTTGTAAAATAGGTTTTATCATTTTTTACTTCAGAATTTAGTAACTGAGTACCCTCTGTCTGTTATTGCAAACACTTTGTATATATTTGGCAAGATAGAGAGACAAAGACAGAGACAGAGACAAAGAATGTGAGAGTCCCATAATATGGGTTTATGATCTTACATCTTACATCTTCAAGACCTGTTTGGAGAGTAAAAATGGAAGCTAAGTGATCATACCAGTGGAAAACTTACCTAGTTGATTGATGCTACAAAATGGGAGATTCGTTGGTTGGTTTAAGGTTTTAAACCATTACCTTTATATCCATGAATACCCTAATTATATCTTCCTCTCCACCCTGTAGGCAACTATGTCCATGGACATGTGCCAACAGAAAGACTGATTGGGGCTGGATATTTTATCCCAGCTCTTGGTTTTTAATCAGTAGTGAGCAAATCAATATCTCAATACAGTAGTGTGATTAGAGCTCAGAGAAGGAATTAATCCTCTATTTTGGATGGCATTATTCTACTTATCCTACTTATGGCTTTCTGTTCCCAGAAAATCTGCCTGAGTTATTTTATAGTAAATATCAGCCAGATATGCTCATCTCAAATCTTGAAATATTTACCTACAAATTTGTGGTTATCATCTTTTATCACAAGAGATTAGGAGCCTGGGATGGTCAGGATTTGTGTAGTACCACATTTGATTATTAGTTGTGGCAAAAGAAAAACTTTCTCATGGCCCTTTTAATAGACCCTTGAGAGACACTAGCTCTGATAATGAGCTAGTATTTGGCGGTATTTGTTGTTGCTGTATAAATTTTTAAATCTTCACCGAGCCCTATATATGTCAAGGAGATACATGCTGTGGTAACCCAGATGCACTAGAAGTAGGCAATGTTCCTTAAATCCACAATGCATTTCTATTAATGTCTTCAACATACTGTTGGATCATTCATGGAAAACACTACCTCCATTGGAGAATACTGTAAGGGTTAGGAGAAAAGTGAATTAACCAATTTTGATTTGGGAAGACATAGCATGGTTATGAGAGGAGATGTATTTAAACAAAATAAATGTATCTAATTTATCAAGAATATGACTGTTTTTCTTCATAAATAGTATTTACGAGTTCTCTAAAACTTGCAAGAATATTGTTCACAGGTTTTGCTTCCTTAGTTTCTTGCTCCTGTAAAGTCTCCAAAGAAACAGGTCTTGATATGTGAATCCAGGATGTGGGTCCTTGTAACTTAATAACCATGGGGATGCTTAGAAGAACTTGTTAGGATCCCTTCCATTTAGGGAGGAGACGATCTAAAGATTACTCCCTTTCCAAACTTTAAGTAACACTGAATCACTGAGTTGAATTTGAGAGATATGGGTTACAAGATCTGTTGCTGGAAAGACATTATTGCCATATTCTAGAGAAGTCTTCTGTATTTGTTCTAGATTAATTATATATTTAATCAACTATGTTTTAGGGTCTGTACTAGATCTTTTTTTTAATTTTTTTATTATTTTGAAGCTAGTAAAATACAACAGAACAAGAAGGAACAAAGCCAATTGAGACAGTATAGTGAAACTGATACAGAACTTCACAGCAGATTACTGGGATAACAGTAATAGTTACCATAGTATATCTCGTTATCTTCACAATAGTTGTTCTTTCAAGCAGGTATAGCAAAAATCAAAGGAAATACAGAACATTATAGGACTTATTAAAACAGAATATTGAATAGAGCAATACCATTAATCAGAACAAAGCAAAACAGTGATAAAAATATTTGTCCACAAAGAGATGTAGAAGCAAATCCCCTTTATTTACTATATTGCATATGGTCAGCCTCCCAAGAGATGCTCAGATCTTAGGTTCCCACTTGCTAATAAGGGGGTGGGAGGTTGGGAGAGATGGGATGTTTCATTCTCAGTCAGCATGTGGGTAGGCTCACAGTCACCAAAGAAGCAAGTTGGTTGGTTTGTTTCCCAGTGCCCTAAGTTCCAACATGGCGTGGATCTCAGAAGACACTGGTGGTTCTCGCCCTGGGGCAGCCGCAGCTTGCCAGGCCACAGCTGCTTACCAGGGAGGTGAGCTGATTGCTTGGTTTCCCAGCACCCTAAGTTCTAGCATGGCATCGATCTCAGGAGACACTGGTGGTTCTGTACGAGATCTTAATTCAGAAATGCCCTCCATAGGGTATTTCTTATGGGCTTAGTTGAAGAGAACATTTAGGGGAAAATCCAATCCTTAGCAAGGCAACAGGTAATAGTCAAAGTCAAGACTTATTTTTTTCACATAATTTTGTCAATGTGACATTAATATGTAAATTAGCCCTTCTAAACTTTCTTTAAGCTTGAGAGTCCCAAAAGGTTGAAAATAAAAAAGTTATTCCCAAAGTTTATGAGAACTCCTGTACCACTTTGGGAACAAAAACCCATTGTCATTCTGAAGTGACTTGGGAGGTCCAAACATAGGAATAATTTCTTTTAATGGTGCTTTAGTGACTTCTTGAGGCTTTTCAGTCTAGACCAATGTGCTTCTATTCACCCAGAGAAAGTATCATAAAAAAGTAAAATGTATTTGTATCCCTGGCAAAGGGGCATCTGGGTGAATTCTGGCTGCCAATTTTCTCCAAGGAAGCTACCTTGCCTAGGTTTAGCAAAGGTGGGGATTCAGCTTTTCCTCCTGCAGCAGCAAAGAGGGCAAGACATTCTGACTTTTGTGAAAGTGAATTCAAGGCTTTTACCCCTCAAAGCATGGTGGACCAAGGTTGTCAGTACTTCCCTTTCTAAATGGCATGCATTATGGATTTCTTTATATATTATTTTATTGGTCGGCCTGAGATAATATAACTTCATGATTTTTCTCTTTCATTCACCGTCATGCTAGTTCATTGCCTTCTGCTTTGCCCATTCCCTTTCAGTCTCTGAATAGGAAAAATTTCCTCTTATCTTTGGGGTCAACAGTATCAGAGCCAGCTGTGAAACGATCTTCTGTGCTACCTGCTTGGCCCTATGACCTGTGATCCTCCAAGGAGTTCCCTGGATTACGGGAGAACTGCACTTTTCATGTTCTCTGCTGCATGTTACTGCTACTTGGCTAGGTAATGACATTGCTTTTAGGAAGGCCCATGCTTAACTGAGAACATTTTTTGCTGTGTGTCTCCATTTTCCACATATGGCTGCATGAGCATGAAAGGATAAGAAAGCATACCTGGAGTTAGTACAGGTGTTGACTAGGTTTTTCTCCCAGTTGTAAAGTTCAAGTGAGGGCAATGATTTCAATTTTTTATGCTGTAATGTTTGAAAGAAACACTATCACCTAAGTAGCCTCTTGAAAACTGAGACTTATATAACCTAGCCTGAGAGCCACTATTTATGTCAATGAACAATTCCACACCAGATTAACCAGTCTTCTTTTTGAGATTAGGCCTAACATACTAGACACATTCTATAGTTTGAACACAGAAGTGAGAAGATTGTCTCCTTTTGCTATGGGAAACAAGGTTGCTTGATTTCAAGTTTGGCAGATCTTGACAATAATTTTTGGAGATTCTAATAGGAGGGCTTGACATTTAGATAGTTGTGCTCCAGTTAATCATTGGTGTCCTTTAACTCCAAGAATGCTTTGGATCTGATTTGGAGTTTAGACTTCTAATGGGTTAATAGCTAGGGGTGCTATGGCAGCCACAATGTGTAGGCTTCTCAGCTATCCAAGTGACAAAGAGTCTAATTACGTAGATAAGAGAGTCACAGATTAAAGAATATTTCCCAGTTTTTGAATAAGGACCCCAGTGATATGTGCTGTTTTTCAGCTATATAGGGAGTAAGTGGATTATCTAAATCAGGAATTGCTAAAGCTGAAGCAGGAAGCTTTTGAAAATCCTCTTGCTGTCTTCTCATCCAGTCTAGGAGTTCATAGTCAGGCCCTTACATGGCCTCAAAGAGCAATTTAGCTTATGAGTTCAAAACTGGGGAACCAAATTTTGGAAAATCCGAGATAGCTAAGAAGGCCCTGTGTTGCCTTTTAGTTTGAGGTGGCCCTAGTTTTAATAAGGCATCATTTCAGAGGTGATGGGTCCTTCCCCTGGAGCTAAAAATATGTACTTAACATTTTGCTGAGATAAATGACATTATAATGATTATGAAATACCAAAACTAAGTAAGGCAGAGAGAAAGGGAACAGACAGATATGAGAAAAGCAACCCAGCAAGACCCCAGAAGAGTACTATGGAAGCTGCAGACTAGATTAGAAGGCTTTAGACCTAGGAAGCTCATGATGGATGCATCACAGACAGCCACAACAGGCTGAAATGGAGTCCTTTCCAGGGAGTCTAATGACAATGTCCCAAGGGCACACAGCTTTAAGGTGTGGCCCAGGGGAAGAAAATGTTTGTCCCATCCCCTTCCTCAGCACAGCTTTGCATGGCAGGAGGGGAGGAGAGGGAAGTGGCTGTACTCTGGCTAGTCACGTCAAGTCAGTGAGTCACCTTTCATCTTATTTTTCCTCTAGTGCATCAGCAGAAATTACAGGGAGCATCTGCAATTACAGGGTGCACGCATTGTGTGGAGTTGCTGGCAGGAGAGGAGAGACTGACAAGATTTGGCCTCTGTCAATCCAGTAGTTTGGGGATGATTTAATTTCCTCTCTGATCAGTATCAACACAGAGGCTGGATACACAGGATGGGTGCTGCCCTTCCTTGTGTAGGCAGAGAAATAGTAACTATAAGAGTAACTGGGCAGGTAACAAAACTCAAGCTCTCATTAACCTCCCTCCATACTTCAGCTCCCTAATTCTCCCTGATAATTAACTTCAGAAAAGACACAGTTTTTGAGTTTACCAACAGATGACAACCTTGGCGTTGGAGAGAAAAAGGAACAAGACTGGGATGAGTTTTTTGCTGTTTTTTGGAAAAACAACAAAAGAAAACCAATGAGTTCCTTTAAGTTTTGGGTGCATAGACTTTACCAGGTCCCCAGGATAACTTCAACTCTCATTTGCATGTCTTAGAATATGTTCCCAGTCATGTGTGCCCATCATGCCAGCTCTAGAGTGCTGGAGGAGCAAGACAAACTAACATCAACTAGCAGTCATTTTACATCCTTGGTTTTTTAGCGTCTCTTTGGTTGATACTTTCTGGTGGGCATTAACACCACATACAAACTTCACACCTGTGTCCACTCCTATATGTCCATATGTACTCTTTTACCTCATATCTGCTTTTCTTTCAGTGTTCTGACCAGTCATCCAGGCTATTGTACACAGTCCAGGATTCTGTAACCATTCTACCCTTGGGCAAGAGAACCATCAGTGGCAATATTCATAAATCTGTACATTGAAAAATTTCCCCTTTTTTGTCTTTCAAGGCACCTTAATTGACCCAAGTGTGCCTGTGATGCAGCTGCCATCAATTTTTGGTTTACCTCCCCTTGTTGAAGTGATTGGAAACCAATCTTGGGCTCATTTTCTCCTCATTCCTCTGGTTGCACGGACTATACAACTATGGGTACAAACTAAGGAAAGAACACTAGTGCAACTGTCATGAGAGACTGAGGGTCTGGGCCACCTTCTCATGCTCTCTGGTGCTACAGCGGCTCAGTAACGGACGCATCACTCTTACTTCACAATGAAAAGCTTTAGAGGAATGTCGGACTTGTTGATTTGATGGTTTGAAGAAATCAAATAATAATGGACAGCTCTGAGTTGTAGACCATTTGGTGCCTGGTATGGAAGCTTTCTGCCTCCAATAGGGCCCAAAAACAGACCAAGAACTGTTTCTCCAAAAATATGTACTTCTCTGCTATCAAGAATTTTCTACTTGAAACAATCCTTTATTATTCTATTAAGTGAGCCTCTACTCATGATGAACTTTGAATTTGTGTCCGAGAACCAGTAGATTTACCTTTAAACTGGAAGTAGATTTTGTAGAGCACAGAATCCAGGGCTTGAGATGCAGCTCTACTGTCTTCTGACTTCTACTGTTATGGTTGAAAAATCAATTGCTGGTCTTTTGTTCTTTTGAAGGAAATGCTTTTTTTTTAGTATTTGCTACTTTAAATGTTTAATAATTGTCTTCTGTTCTATGAAATTTCATTCTGATGGGTTGAAATGTGTATGTATTTTTATTTATTTATATTACTTGGGATTTATGGTGTTTCTTGAATCTGAATTGGTATCCATATCAGTTTGAGGCTGTTTCCAGTTATTTTCTCTTTAAAAATGACTCTGTCCTATTTTGTCTTTTCTTGCTGTAACTCAGTGATCCAGACTTCCTTACTTCATTCTTCACACCTTTTATACCTTCCATGGGGTTTTTTTTGTTGTTTTTCTGTGTCTTTTCTACAATACAACCTCTTCTCATTTATCTTCTAATGTACTAACTCTAAGCTATACTGTTTGACTATACTTTTGCCCTCATGCTTTGTTTTTCTACTTTTTGTGAGTACTTTGAGGTGAAAATGTTATTAAGTTCAGTCTATGGCCACAGATTTCCAGGAAAGGTTTCCTGTTACCTTTTCTTCTTGTTTGTTTAGTGATAAGACAGCTCATTCCATGGTTCACAGAGATCAGAGAACACTGGTGGGTCCAGATCTCATGAGCCGACACTTCTAAGCCACAGACATAACCTGAGTCCTGATCTCTTTTTTTCCATGCTGGTGTGACTACATTACTGAGCATGGATGTGTGCTACTCACACAGAACATGTAACATTTTAGTGCTTCCTTATTTCAGATCTTGATTCTTATAAGTCTGAGGTAGGGTCTGAAATTCTGTGTTTCTGACAAGCTGCTAGACTTGCCAGTATGTCACTCAGAGAGCACACTTTGTGAAACAGTGGTGTGCAAACTTGTGGAGGTTGTAAAGCATAATGCCGAACACACATCTTTTGTATACAAATCTCTTCCTTTTTAATACCCAGCTACTGTCTTAGTTTGGATACAGGTTTCTTATTTAGAAGGTGATTTAAGGAAACCAATAAAGAGAATTCTAGTTATCTTTATGGGCAGCTGGGGCTGTGACCCACTGTGGGTCCCTATGAGAAGCTTTAGTATTGTTCCAGCAGTAGACAGGGAGGCTGGGATATTTATTTACCAGGATGTCTCTAACATTCCATGTACCCTTTGGTAGAATTTATCTCTGAGATGCAAGCTCTTGAGGTGTGAAACTGACAGGTGTTGGGATCTGACACAGAGGCTGTGAACTTAGATACCCAAAGGTGCAGGAAACAGCATCAATAGCATTGCCTCAACTTCTCTTCATGAAAACGCTAATGCCAGGTACTGAAAACTCAGAGAACCAGACGTTGGGCTCCCTTCCTGTATAATCAGATGGTCGCCTAGTGCCTATTCATTGAGTGTGGCAGTGTATTCAGGAGCTTGCCTTGCTCTGGGTGATGATCTTTCATGGCAATCCTGCATGTGTGGTGGCTCTGAGAAACTCAGGAGGGCCCCCAGTGGCCAGCCTTTTCCTGGTCTGAGATTAGCAGACAATATAGTGACTGTGGACAAAGAGTAGGTTGAAGTTACATTGGTCCTCAAAAAATATCCCCCTCATTAGTCAACCTTGCTTAAGACTTCTACACTTAGCTATGACAACCTAGTGTGCCATTTTACATCATCAGAATACAGTCACTGGCTCTGGGACACTCCTATAATGTTTCCTTCCTCAAAGGTGGAACCCATAGCTGTATTTCCTGGTTATTGTTCTTGCAGCCTTAACATGCCCTTCTTTTAAAGGGTGTATGGACTACAACTTGATGTAAATGACATTTATTCATATATGTACTCAATGAATCCTCTAGTAGCAGGAACTGGCAACTACCCAGGGTGCCGGGCAGTTTTGGCCTTAACGAGGTAGGACCTCCTTCCTTCTCTGTGTGAATAAAAGGCATGGACTTTTGTAGAACCTGTCAGAATGCATGACTGTAGCAGAAGTCATAGTTCCTAACAGTAGGGACTTGACTCCTCTGTAAACAAGTTGCAGCCTGTAGCTGGAAGCCTGGTGACCTCTGATCTTTCTTGTCTCTGAATTTCTGGACTCAGGGCTCCATGTGTTCTTAGGACTGTGGTTGTCGACCTGAACAGGAGTCACAGGTGCAATTGCTTCTGCTGAGAGGCCAACTGAGTCCAAGAAGCTGAAAGTGAAGATTCCAATTAGGGTCACTGTGGGTCTGGTCTTTCTCTCAGAGTCAGACTGTGACTGAGATTTCTCCTGGGGTCAGTTTATACATAAACAACCTCAGTTCTGGGAAGCTCTGAAACAACAACAACATAATGTCCAGAGGTAAAGATGCTCATGGAAGGGCAAAGGATCAGAAGGGGTGGGGCGTATTCTGTGCCTTTGTCTTTACATATTTTTATTTTGACTTTCCCTACAGAATTATCCATGGCAATGCCTTTCCAGAGGCACATTCAAGATCTTGATCACCGTGTGTGGGTCCTTCATGGCCAGACCCTCACAATGGTCCCAAAGAGGGGGAATGTGGTTCCAGGTGAGGGTCCAAGGCAATTCCTTTGGGCAGTACCATTATGTGTCCTGGGGTCAGCCTTCCATTTCACAGTCGTTGTGCTAACTGGGCCTGTCTAGAGAGAAGAGCATCACATGGGCAATTATAAATACAGGGTGGTCAGAGAATTGCCTGTGACTATGAGAATGAGTTAGAAAAGGGTTGACTCAAGGGAGACCAAAGAGTTACCTGTGGGAATGAGAGAAAGACTTTTTTGGTAAAACTGCTATAGAATGATGTCTATGGAATTATTGGTTTAGTACTGGTTAGTTAGTATAAGAGGCTGACTTATCTGATGGACGGAGTTCATCAAAGATGGACAGAATCTCAGGGCTGTGTGCTAAGTAGTAGAGTGACCACTTCACAAGCATCAGTTAGCAGATTCTACTCTCTGTTACTCTGGTTTGGAGATGCCATGTTGAAACATAATCTAAAAGCCACTTTCTGCACTATGTTACTAGTCACTGTTGATCTGTATCCCTGCCAACATCTGGAGACTCTTGAGAAGGGGAGAGGGAATCCCATGTACCTGGGACTGAAGGAGCTGCAATGTAGCTTGTTCTGCACTAAAGTTGGGGAGCATCCTATGCTGCAGCTAAATGTGAGTATGGGGAAAAAGAATCTTCTCTTGCCTGACTGGGAGAGAGGAGTCTCTTTATTTTACAAGGTGCCATTTTGTGGAAAGTCTGATTTTAGAATCTTTTAAAACACAGCCACTGGCTCCACAGGAAAATCTCCAGTCTTTATGACCCATTAGCCTTATGCATATTTATTTTTTTTACCTCTTTGGATTCCATATAGTGTGAGCAAAAAAAAGTAGAAGGCATTTTGAAATTTTCTTCCTAAAGTCATTTTTTATTTCCTTTTACAAAACTGATTTAGCAAAGGAAACGCTTTTATATTTATCCTTTAACTTCAATAGAACACACACACACACACACACACAAACTCATACATGTATACACACACAGTAAAATCAAAACAACAAAGACAATTTAAGCAGTGGATGAGTTTTATTAAACTGTCATCTTGGCAAGCATAGTTTGCAATTTTAAATGAACAACAGTAAATCTCAGCCACAAATATTGTAATAGCTGTCATTTTTGCATTATTAAAAGAATGAAAATACCATATATTACAGCAAGACAATTTTAAAAAGCCTTTGGATATATTTACTTTTTCAATAAATAAGCATAGGCAGATACTCAATATGAAGAAAAAGTATAAAACAAAACTTTTCAACTAGGGATGACTTTGCTACCTGGACATTTGTCAAAATCTGTTTATTTTTGGTTGTCACACTAGGGATGGGGTGTGCTACTTTTGTCCAGAAGGTAGAGGTCAGGAATGCTGTTACACACTCTGTAATGCACAGCAAAGCCCCTGACAACAAAGAATTATCTTGCTCAAAATGTCAATAGTGCTGAGGTGAAATTCAACATAAAATAATTATTCTTTTCATTCAAAATTCAATATTCTTCAGGAGTCTTCGTTTATCAGTAAATACATAATGGCAAAAGTGGTACTTCACGTTCTGAAAAACTTGTATGTGAAAAGCATCTTCTTCCTCATGTTAAGGATGGCTAAAATTTGTGACCTGAGCTTCTCACCATACTCTTACCACATGTAACAGCATCTGGGGTGTCTGATTCTTAATGGCACAGTGTGAAATGGAGGTCTCCATGCCTACTCTAGAGGATGGGGAATACAGTCTTAGACATGGAATACCAAAGTGCAAGGAACGCCGAACCATGCTCATAGTTATATTTTTCCCTGGGTTCTCCTTCTTATTCTTCAGAAAAGGAACATAGAGGATCTTTACCATCATCCGCAGCCTGAGAAGCCCTTTCTCTTTTACCACAACCAAGTTGGCAACACCTCGACTTTTGAGTCCGCGGCTTTCCCTGGCTGGTTCATTGCCACTGGCTCCACAGGAAAATCTCCAGTCTTTATGACCCAAGAAGTGGGAAAAACCCATGTCACTGAATTTGTTTTGACTACACTGAGCTGAGGTCAGTTGAGTTGGGGGTGGCTTCACACATGAAGAATATTACCTTGACTTCCTCAATTCTATCTTCCCTATTGCTTTGGACACAAACATTGCCATAATGAGCCAACCCACAAAGGGAGGCAGAATTTCTACAATTGTGTTTAATTTTCAGAACTAGAAATAGGTTAAATGGGGAATAAGCAGAAGAATCCTAAGCTTTAGTAAAAGGAAGGGAAAATTTGTTGTTGGACTTTCTGCCCAAAGATATCTTGCTGTCCCTTGAAATATCTATTTATCTATATATCTATTATCTAACATCTATCTATCATCTATCTATCTATCTATCTATCTATATTCTTGGTACTGGGAATCAAACTCAGAACCTTATACTGCTAAACTATATTCCTGGCCCAATATATGAAATGACTTAAATGCCAGTCCAGGGTGCATGAAAAATGGCCACAGAAAATTGAATGTCTTTGGGATGGCCACATATTGTTCTCTTCTGCAAACATTAAGAAAATTCTATTCAATGTACTTACTAGTAGTACGTCAGTTAAGAACTGGGATAGTGACTCTTTTAAGTCCAGGTCTCTGAATTTTCAGATGTGTTGCTCTGTGCTGTTGAATCAAGACTTTCTGGATCCTGACTAGAAGAAGCAAATACAGAAGTTACAAGAAAAAAGAAACCAAAATGAATGCTAAAGCTCTTCCTGGACTGTATTCTCATGGTGGTTTGGATGAAGAACTGCTGGTGTTTATGAAGCCTTCATCCAAAGCATTGCTGCTGGATCTCAGAAAGAGATAAATGTGTGGAATAATTTTTCTTTTCCTCTCAGTTTCCCTCTTGTGAATGGAATGACTTTAATGGAACGTCGTGGTCATCATATTGATTTCTTGCATTTATAAAGAGCTCCATAGTTTGTAAAGGATGCTCACATGACATCTCTTATCCTTAAGGAGAACCATTGAAATTGTTGGGGAGTGTGTATCTTCTGCCAGGTTCTCTCAAGCCCAAATACTGGGATGGGTGAGACAAAGAGGGATCTGTTGATAGAAACTGTTTTCTACATTTTACTGTACAATGGACGTGCCTGGCCAACAGGAAATCCCTTTGCTTCAGTCTGATAAGCCTCCTGTGGATTCTTCGTATACTCAAAAACTGAAAGCTGATTTTGAGGCAGCTGTTTAGGGCATGACAGGCTGGCTAGAAAGCAAGATGTAAGCTGTCAATTACAAAGAACTGAAATGGAGGATAAACAACAGAATGTAACTTTTCAATCACAGAAAGCTGTCAAGATATGCAGGGCAACTTCCGATGGACTGGATCTGAAAATATACAAAAGACAGCAGTGATTAACTTCAGGGCCACAGCTCTATTTTTGCTTCTATGGTGGCTAACTTTGCAATGCAGGATATATGTCTTCTTGCACTTCTTTTTTCTTCACTTTTTCCTTTTATCTTTTATTTTAAATTAAAGTTATACTTTCACATCTATCAGCTCTCCTGACCAATTCATTGGGCAGGATAGCAAAAGCCTAAAACCACTGAATACCAAGCCATCTGGCGGCAATATGACTCTCACTCATCAAGAGCATATTTATTTTGAAAACTTGTCCTTTTCTGTATCTTTTTAAATAAAATATCTTTTTCTTGCAAAAAATCAGTTGAAACTTTATTCTTTGCCACATGGTGATTCCTAAAATAATCTGTATGGTCTTATTGTGACTTTTTACTTTTCATCGTATTTTTACTTGTCTCCAAGCTTTGGAGAAAGATGTGGCAATGTTGTTTTCTAAAAGGCACTTACAATTTGCAGGGCCCCACTGGCATGGCCCAACCTCTTCGTCTCATCCTGGCACCTTCTAGTGTTCAGCAGCCGAGTGATGGTATTGCTGTCAGAGATGACATTTGTCTTTGTGATAGCACAAGGGTACCTGAGTTTTTCATTTCTCATGGTTCCTACAAAGGGCAGCCTGTTTCACTTCTGCCTTTCCTGGTGCTGGTGATTTCCCTAGAGCTGTGGGTGACTGGAATACTTAATGGATTACAAGGGATCTCTTAATAATTACACTGGGTTAATGGGCAGAACCTGGGATACCATGAAATCAGCTGAGGTAGATGGTCTCCAATACGCAGCGCTGTGGAGGAACCTGGATACTTTTGACAATGTCTAGCCATTCCTCTTCCTGGAAGAAGTAGGCTTTTTGTGGTATTTACTTCCCTTGCTTTATGCTTTTCTAATAAATGCTCATAATGTATGACATTTTCCCTTAGTATCCCTTGGGATTATATGCTATAATTTTTAAGTTATGGTAAGAACATTCAATATGAGATCTATCTTCACAACAAATTTTCAGGTACACAATATAGTATTGTTAAGTGTAGGGAAACTGCTTTACTGCAGATTTTCAGAACGTTCTAGCTGCTCCAGAGAGCAACTCACTGTTTCTCTTTCCCTCTAGCAAGTAACATTCTATTCTAAGTTTCTATCAGTTTGGCTGGTGTAGATGTTTCACCTTTAAGTGAAATCATGTAGTATTTGTCCTTCTGTGATTGTCCTATTTCACTTAGCACAGTATCCTCCAGGTTCAACCATGTTATTCCCTAATGGAAAGATTGCCTTCATTTTTAGGTTTAATAAAATTATATTGTCTGTAATTATCGCATTTTCTCTATCTCTTTACTTATCAGTGGTGATTGAGGTTGTTTCCATTACGTGACTATTGTGCTTAATGCTACAGTGAACACGGGAGAGCAGAATAGACTAGAGTTTTAAAAGCAGCTCTGAAACTATAAAACTGCTAGATGAAAACAATGGGGAAATTTTTTTATGACATTGGTTTAAGCAAATTTCTTGGACCTGAAATCAAAAGTATAGAGAACAAAAGCAAAGACAGACCAAGGGGATTATAATCAAAATGAAAATTTTCTGCACAGCAGAGGATACAGAAGTAAGAAGCAGAGAGAGCTGGGAAGATGGCACATCAATAAGCAGCAAAATAAAGAGCCTCCTAAAGTGCTAAAACTCAGGTCATACCACCCTGCCTGGATTATGACTGCATTTTTGCTATTGTTGTTTATTTTTGAAGTTGAGTCTTGATATGTTGCCTAGGGTCATCTCAAACTGCTGAGTCCAGTAAAAAAAAAAAAAAAATAGAAACAGCTTCTCTGAATGGGAAGCGAAGAGTTGTAGGGAACAGGGAAGGATGGAAGAGGACAAAAGCATTACGCTGTGGTATGTACCCATGCAAACTCCCCACAGTAAATGTAATCATGTACTACAAACATGTACTGATAACATTAATAGTTATTATTATAATAAAATCTTTAAAAAATTTTTTTAAACCCTGCTGAGCTCAAGTACTCTCTCCTTGGCCTCATGAGTAGCTGGGACTGTAGATGTGTGCCACCATGCCTAGTTAATGACTTTTTTTTTTTTTGTACCAGGGATCGAATGCACGACCTCACGCTTCCCAGGCAGGTACTTATGCCAATGAGCTAAATTCCTGACCCTGACTGTATTTTTAACAGAATTATTTTATTACTTTTACATTGTTCTTAAAGTTAGCTTGGACTCCATGTTTGTTTGTTTGTCTTTGCTACCTGTGGTTGGTGTCTGCCATATCTTCTTGTTGATCTATGCCTTTTGTTACAAAAAATAATTTTGATTTTTGAGCCATTATTGATGTTTTCCTTAAGTTTACTGTTGGCCATACATACCATTGGTCTCCTAGAGTATCATTTGTTTCTCATACTTTGACATCTTTGAAATTGGGGTACACCTTACCATAGTGGTTGGGTTTCACAGTACTGTCAGCCTGGTGGTAGTCGTGACATGGTATCATTGCCCATCCATGTGTGAATACATGCTTGGGCCATCATTTCCCTTTTGGTGTTTCATTCAGTTGATTATTCAAAACACTGTTGATGAAGGAATATGATCTTGATGGTTGTTGATAAACCTTCCATTGATGCATCTTGCAAGGGTAACAAGCACTTGCTGAATGGGACCAAAGTGTGGCGTAACATTCAAAGGCAAGGGCGGAGAGCCCAGTAAGAAATACTGCATCACCAGTGCCTGATGGCCAGAGAAGACACAACAGGAAGTGAACATTTGCAAATGTGAGTTGGAAGTAATTAAGTAGAATCAGACTAAAAATGTGGAGATGGTTCAGGGATACCTTAATTAACTAACCTCATCTGTACAACATCTATGTTTAACAGAACTCTTATTGTAAGTGTACAAGTCTAAGAAAATGTCATATCAAAGTTTTGTGTTTTATATTTCTGAGTAACATAAAATAAATGTATCCTATAATCAATGATATCTCAAAGTGAATGCAACATCATATTGTAGACTGACTTTTTTGTAGATTAACCTTTTCCCTGAGAAGGTGTTCATCAGTTTCTACATTTTCAATGTTTTGAATTATTTTCCCTTTTCTTTCTTCTTATTTTTCATTTATTGCTTCTGCTTATTTACTATTATTAGTCCATATGTGCAGTACATGTTGGTTGCATTCTTTGTGTGGAGTTGGCACATGTACATAACACACCTTGATTCCATTTTTCATCTTCTTCTCCCTTCCGCTCCTCTCCCTCCATCTTTGGATCCTCCTCCCCTTTGTGTGCTGCATTTAATAAAGAGCTATCTCTCTACTTCCTATTTTCTACCTTTTATTTTGGTTTGATTAGTATTTTGGGGTTTCACAGGTTTTAATTTCGAGATGGGAATTCACTAAATTGTGAAATTCCCTAGTCTGTGCTTGAACTTGGGAGTCCTCCTGCTTTATTGATTAACATATAGATAGACAAGTCCCTTTGTGTGTGTGTCCATTTGTCTGTCTGGCTGTCTGTCTGGCTGTGTGCTGTTGAGGGAGTTTAACAAATCAATATTAGTTTTGTCTTTTTGTTAAAATTTAGCCCATTCCTACTCACATTTATTATTATCTTTCTATGAAGAGATAAGTATGACAGATTTTTTGTGTTCTACTTACTTGTATTTATATTGCTTTTTATTTTCCTGATTATCTCCTTCTGCTGTACTTTACAGTATTGCAGTCTATACAAAAATACATTTGATAATGAGTTCATTACTGTTAAGTAAGCAACATTTTTTTTTTTTTGGTACCGGGAATTGAACCCATGACCTCGTGCTTGCCAGGCAAGCACTTGGGCCACTAGGTAGTGTTTTAATATGAAAAAGTTGTAACAAACTTTTAGGAGCATTTTGGTGGTATTTGGGTGTTCACTGAGCTTTTGAATGAACTGGGAATATATTCACTTTATTCATTTATTATAATCAAATATATATTCTGTTATCTGCAGCTTGACTCTCCAGCATGGTTTCTAAATAGGAAAAAGATGTTTAGATTGGGGGAGCCAGGATGATCCGGGACCTAGTGGATGACTTAGTAGCCAAGAAAAAAAGCAGGAGAATATGGAGATGTAAAGGAGAGAGAGAGAGAGAGCCCAATCTGCTGGCTCATGAGCTTTTTTTGATGAGTAGAGAATGAACTGAGCATACTGCACTCCATAACCCCAGCATCCTACCTGACAATTATCTACATTTTAATGAAGGGAATTTTGAGGCTTGTGGTGGTGATGAGTATAAAGAGACTCAGCCGAATCCCCTATGTAGAAGGTGTCAGCACCAAGATTTGAACTCTCAGCTGCTGAAGATGAACCCTGAAGTCTGTAGTCACCTCCCATGGGACTCCCTTCATTTCCAGGCAGGGGAACTGAGAAAAGAGCTCTAGGATGAGGCAGAAGCTGCAGCTTCAACCCTGAAGAAGATGCACCTCATGCTAGTCTCACAAGAGAGAAACCAAGTGCTTCTTCAAAGTGCAGGATGCTCCTGCTGCGTCCTCTCTGGGCGGTGAGGAGCTGGGGCTTACTGGGAGGAGTTGCTTTTACCAGACCTCCTTTGTTCAGCACTAGGAAATGTGTTCCCTGACCCCAGGAAGCTCCCATGTTCCGATAGGCCAACCCCAAGGCAGCTGACCTGGGAGGGTCCCACCAAATGTTTCTGACAACCCATTTCTTTTCCAGTGCTCGGGAATTCCCCTTACTTCTTCCTGGAGTAGCTCTAAGCAGTCTGACCTGAGCTGCAGCCATCACTGCTCCTACCCAAAGCCTCACCCGGAAGTAACTTTCTAGAGAGGAGCTTCACGTGCTCCTTTGCCTTAGGCTAGAGACGCTGACTGTGCTGATAATACTGGTGTCTCCATGGGAACACGGAGACCCGGATTGACACTGTTATCTGGGTGACTGAGACCTGCTCACGCTGAGAAGCCCCTGCCCCCTGAGCCCAGGCTCACTTTGACCTGGTCCTGGTGACGGATAGGAGTCTGTGCTTGTGCTGGACTCACAGGGCAGCTGCTTCTCACTGACCAGTGACCTGGTGGGAGCATAGTCTTTGCTCCTCATAGCAGGTCCAGGCTGGGGAAGGTCTGAAGACACCAAAAATAATGAAAACTCACAGGCCATTCATGAGACATGAATCACAAGGCACAGATAAAGCCAGTTACAAAGAAAAAGGAAATTATTTCTTTTCCCAAGAAAAGCTGTAAACTTACAGCTGTAAATTATCATAACATCCCTCTTCTTTGAATGACAGCTACTTTTCTTATTCACCAGTATTTTATTCCTTAAAATGGACAGTCAGATATTGGACCATTGGAATTAAAACAGCAAGAATGAAATATTCAGTCCCAATTTTGCCTGGGGGTAATAAATACTTTCTCATGGAGAAACAGCTTTGATTTCCAGCCTGGGCACAGTTCTTCAGAAAAAGAAATTTTTGACACCACATTCTATGCTGTTGTAGATATTTCCTGGAAATATCTAAAAGAAATGTCTGTGTCTGAACTGATAGAGATCTCTGAGTCCAAAGAAAGATTCAGACAAGCTCATCTTGGTGAGTAAGAGGGTAACTTAGGAGTTACAGAGTGGAGGGTAACTTGCAGGCTGCAGCACTACTGAAGGTGCCGGCGTCTCTTTGCCAAGCTACTTGTTTCATGGAGCACCAATCTAATTAAAACAGCAAAACCAGGATCAAAAGCAAGAAGCGCCCTTGGAAAATTGTGTGTACTCCACTCTCATCCCCACTGTTTCAGGAAGCCTCGTGTCTCCATAAGCACTGTCCAGCCGCAGTGGTGGGCAGCCCTGCTGTGCTGCAGCCTGGCACACAGCCTCAGCACCTGTGGGGGCTCCTTGCACAGCTAAGCAGGGCCCCACTGCAAGACGGGGTGGCTTTGGCTGGGGTTTGGAGGACAACTCTGACTACATAGGCCTCTCCTAAGTTTGTACTTTCAGGACACAGACCCTGGAGCCACCTCACATTTGTGATGTGATTTGGACTCCTTTCTACACAGTCCGTTTGCTTTGTGTGCATCAAATTATTGCTTCACTTAAATTTTAGATAAACATTAGGTGAGATGAGCCAGTGATCCTTATTTCAGACACCCTTATTACAGTAAATCTGACTTTGTTGGACTGCAGACTTACCCCTGGTATTTTTAGGACCATGTGATAATCAGGCATGAGCCCCACAGAATTGGATCCTGATGGTAAATGAAAGGGCATATTATGACATTTTAAATGAATGAATGAATGAAAAATATGGCTTCTCTAATTGATATGTCAACCTATGTCACCAGTATGAGTGTGCCCCTTGCATTTAGCTGTTTCTCACTATTGACCAGTTTTTCCACTCCGGAAAGCATCCTCTGACTCCAGTGGCGCTCACAGTGGATCAATAGTGGGATTTTCCCATGCTCATGATCAGAGTCTGAGGAGAGGCTGGCTCCACAGTGTTCCTCTTTCCACTTGAGTTATGCACTGACTGAGAATTACCACAAAGTCTAATCTTTTGTTTGCTGATACATTTATTACTTATAAAGCTAATATTGCAGAATGTGGATTCTTTCTGTAAATGAACAAAGTACAGCATTAACCAAGTGAATGGCAGTCACACCCAGTCACCGGCAGTTCTGCAGAGCTCTGGGCCTCCTCTTGTGGAGTTGGCCCATAGCACACTAGAAATCACAAAGGAGCGGAACAGAATGGATGCTTCTGCATCTTTAGGGGACCAGTCAGGAGCTGATCAACAAAGTGGGTGAGTTACAGGGGTTTCCTGGCATGTAGCAGTGGATGTCAGGCAGAGATAGGTAGATTTGAGATGATTTTGGGGGTCATCAAGATGACTCCTAATTTAGTCTTGAGAAATTGATGGAGAAGACTGAGGGTAGGAATAGGAAAGTTGGGAGCAGGATTAAAGATTCTACTGTACAACATAACCAATTTGTAAGCTCTGAGTCAGTTCAAATTTATACTCCAATAAAGAAGCTAAAGATGAGAGTTCTAGGCCAGATAGCAATTGGTCAAATTACACCTAGAATTTAAATTCATGAGAACAATCCTGGGTTCTATAGAAAAGAAGAGGGAAAGAAGAGGGGCCAGGGATATATAGCTCAGCAGCACAACATTTGCCTGGCAAGTGCAAGGCCCTAATTAGACTCCTGGTGCACACACACATACACACACACACACACACACACAGAAAGAAAATGAAAAAAGAAAAAAAGGGGGGGGGGGACTGTTGGATGATCCCTGACTAACTTTAACCTTTAAAAGTCACATAAGGAGAAAGCAGTAAATAGAAATGAGAAGAAAAATCCGGTGAGGTTGGGGAAAACCCAAATGTGACTTGTTGCAGAATTCTTGGCACACAAGTGTAAGATGTGAGGAGAGGGGCAGGGTGTGTCCAGTGCTGATTAAGATGATGATGATGCAGTGTCTACCAGGTTAGGCAACAGACAGGGATGATATTGGAGATGGTCACAAGAAAGATTTGGGTGGAGGATTCATTTAGAGGTCACACTGGAGTGTGCTGAGTAGGGCATGACTTAATTACTAATCAAGTATGAACAAATTAGAATAATAATGAGATAGTACTCTTTTTGCTGCATCAGCAGAACTCTTTGTAATTTAAAAGTAAATGTTGAGCAAGAAGGAAAAAAACACAGCTTCAGGAATACAAATGGGAAAACCAAGTTCAAAAGCTTATAGTATCTCCTGAAAATAAAGAATGTATGGAAGCAATTCATTTCTTTATTGTCTTGCTTCTGTGCAGGAGGCTTACACTAGGATGTTTGTCATTTTGAAAAAAAAAATACAAAAAACCTGTAAAACAGAAACAAACTCATTTTCCATCTATGAAGGAATGAAGAAGAATTGACAGTGAGAGCAATAGATGTGAAAAGTGAGTGTCAGTACAGATACATAAACAAACATATTGAGTGAAAAAGTGCATTAGAGAGAAACATATGTATCATATCAATTAGGGAAATGTGTGTGAGCAAGTGTACACGCACATTCAGATGCTCAGAGTTATGCACAAAATAGCACTGTATATTTCCATTCTATATTTGCATATTAATGCATAAGAAATGGACCAGAATGGTCCCAACACAAAACAGAGATTATCACTGGGATGAATGAAGGGGAGCCAGGATTGGGAGAGAGGAATTTGGATATCTCTAGTCTGTTTCAATATTTTTAAAAATAAGGTGAATGTATTAACTTACTAATAACAGTTGACAATTAGTATTATAAAAGCTGTTTTTATCTTTCATTAAAGAATTAGGTTTGGCGGTGATGTATAATCTTCTTGATGACTTGCTGCATTCTATTTGTGAGTCTTTTGTTGAGAATCTTTGCATCAATGTTCATTAGTGAGATTGGCCTACAGTTCTCCTTTTTGGTTGGGTCTTTCTCTGGTTATGGTACCAGAGTAATACTGGCCTCTAGGAATGAGTTAGGGAGGATTTCTTCCCTTTCAAAGAAAGTTCTCTAAAGGATATAACTGTATGTATGTTTAAGTGTGCAAGATAGATAACCATACTACGAAGTTTTTATTTCATCAAACAGAATGGTTTGTACAGTCATTGTTTGATTGTCCACTTTTTATGCTTTGATTTTGTGACTTGAGCAACTACTTCTAAGATAACAATATGTAATTTATCAACTAGTGATTTCTTACTGGTTTTTTTTGAAATTCCGTCTTATTTCTACCCTTTTTTCTGTTTTGCTTATAATCTCTAAAAAAAAATGTTTGAAATATATTTATGTCTTTTTCTTATGCATTTAAGTTGGGTATCTTTCCATGTAAATTTTTCTTATTTTGACTGATTTCTATTATTGAATAATTGAATGTCCAACATCCCAAGGTAGTCAGAGAGAAGGAAATTGAAACAGAGTAAGTCCCCCTTGTATCCAAAAGGAAGTCAGTGTGCTTAATCATGACATGCGGGGTCACCCAGGACTCCTTGCAGGAGATAGAAATGTTTGTGGACAACTGCACTGCAGTTTGCTCTGGACCTCTTCAGTTCTCTTCATCAGAGTTTGAGGTGAGTGTGTTGGTTCACCTAGCCCCTATCTGGGATTCAGGACAGTTAATTCTAATGTCATTAATCAGGCCCAACAGGCACCTGACACACAGAGCAAGACCTGGGCAGTGGCCTGGTATGGTTGCATGCTCTGGAATCATTTCCTTGCACTCACACAGTAACTCTTCCCTTGGTTGGCCCTGGGTTTTCCCTTGGATGACTTGGGTGTGCTTAGAGCATTGTCAATGGCGACAGCCATGATATTGTCCTCCCCTTTTTCTTGGCTCCTCTGCTTTTTACCTTCCTCCAGGTCCCCATTATTGAAGACCAGAAAAGACTGTGTCTATCAACCAGGTCATAGTGGTCTAGAGGCACATCTAAAGTTTTTATAATTTGTACCAAATATCTGAGGCTGATCGACTAATGAAATTCTGTCTTAGAGTTTGTTCCTTGTTGGAAGAAGGATCTAGATTTGTGCATTTACAGAAAGTTTCTACTAATTGGCTATGATGATAGCTGCATTTTTCTCTTTGCCCTGTGTAACCTATCTCACTTTTTCATAATTAACAGGATTTTTTAAACAAAAAAGAATAAAAACAATGATACAGAATTTCAAATTAACATAATTAGGGATTAACAATGGTTAATATATTGTACTTTCTTATCTTCAAAGTAGATGCTCAGATTATAAGAAACAGATGTGAAAAAAATGACAAAGCAATGAAAGCACAAAACTTTCTTTTTGATGAACTAGCAGAGATTAGTAGTATAATTATTTACCATACAACACACACACACACACACATGCACACGCGCACACACACACACACACACACAGTCAAGGATATGGTTTCCCTAATTTTTTTTTCAATAAACTCCTCTGTTGGCTATTGTTTGGAAGGCTACTGATTTTTGAGTGTTGACTTTCTATCCAGCTATGCTATTGAATTTGTGCATTAATTCAAGCAGTCTTTTGGAGGAGTTTTGGGATCTTCTATGTAGACTATCATGTCATCTGTAAATAATAATAGTTTCTTGCTTTTCTGTCCTTGTACCTTTAATTTCTCTTTGTTGTCTAATTGCTCTGGATAATGTTTATATAATTATTGAGTAGGAGTGGTGATACTGGACATCCTTGTCTTTTCCCTGATTTTAGATTGAAAGCTTTCAGCTTTAGTCCATTTAATAGTATGATGTTGTTTATTGGTTTGTCATAGATGGATTTTATCAAATTGAGGTAATTAACAGGTTTTTAATGAATCTTTTTTCTCTCATGATAAGTGAAGTCATCATTTTAGACCTCATATTTAGTCCATTCCTAGTATTAAAGTCCCAATTTTGTTTCTGTGAGGAGGGTCATAACCTCTCTGGTGTGATTCAGTTCTCCATCTGCAGCATATTATTTATCCACATATCCCCTAAACTCTTTTAAGATTCTGGTTTTTCATCTAGGGTACAACAATTGAACCTCTCCATAAGAGATCAAAAGTAATGGTCAAAGTTGAAACCCAACTGTAAATCTACTAGGATCTTCTGAAAATAGGCCTACTGTTCTTTGCATTGTTGGATATCTGTCACTGTTAAAGGAACCTGGACCCAATTAGTCCCTCTAACTCTTGGGACCTCTCCTAGGGCAGCATTAATTGTGAGTTGAAAGAATCAGAAACTCTGAGTGTGTCCTAAAAGGTGTCTGGGGATCATGAATTTGGGCTGGGGAATACTGGTTCTCTCTAGGGGTTTAACCACTTACTGTGTTTCTAAATCACTTGGAAAGTGAGGATAGTTTACTGGTCTAAGGATTATAAGGAAGAAGTTGAGGAGAGAAAAGGAGAAAAATTTTTCTTCAAAGGGATCTTATTCCTGTCTGGCTTTGCCAATAATACAGCAGCACTTGACTCTTGACTATTATTGACTCTTGACTATTATTGACTCTTGACTATTATTGTCATGACAAAGAATCTTCTGCTTGTAAGTGACTCAATCTAATGAGGTAGTTAGATGCATGGTTTATTTTTTTCCTACATATACTTTTCTCTCTTTGATAGTGGAAGTGTTTTTTGCAAGTGAATGGGGGCATTCATATCAAATCATAAAAAAATAAAATAAATTATTGGATTAGGTAAAAGACAAAGATTTTAAACTTGTAGACTTTTAAAAATTTTTCTTTCAAAGAATAAAAGAAACTAGATTTGAGGGAAGAAAAAGGCAGATATAAATGCCAATACAAACTGGAAAGGAAGGATTGGTGGGAGGGAGGAGCAGCCCCAAAGTAGATTTGCATTCATGTTACTGAATGGAAGAGAATCAGTAAGAAAAAATGCGCTAGTATCACAATGGTAAATTCCCTTTTTACCAACAGACACAAAGCACACTGCTTAATATTCCTAAGTTTGAATGTGGCCACCATAAATCTAGTTTAAGAAAGCATCAATAGTTTCACCATGAGAGAATCAATATGAAGGTATCTCAGTGACTGGAGGAAAACGTCATAGAAACCCATGCTTCAGAGACTAGAATAGGAGACATAATAGTTCTAATGTATTCACTCTCCATCTGTCTATACTGTATCTCTCTCTCTCTCTCTCTCTCTTTCTCTCTCTCTCTCTCTCTCTCTCTCTCTCTCTCTCCCGTGTGTGTGAGTGTGTGTGTGTTTGCCTGTGAGTGCATGGGTGCACTGAACTAATTCCTTCCAGGCTACAGATAGGTAGGAATTTGCCTGATTTTTGTAAGTTTTAGGAAGCCAAATAATACAAATAGTGCTTTCTGATATCTACTGAACAGAATTCTGTCTTCTTAACCTTTCTTTTTTGGTTCCCAGCTTAGAGCCAAGCAAGCAAGCAAGCAAAACAAAAAAAACCCCACAACAGCAAAAACATAGCATCATGTTCCTCAAAACACAGAAGTAAACAAAATATCTAATGACACCTTTTGATTTCTGCTAGGATTTTTCTATATTCTGTTCTTTCTTCTCATCCTGGCATCCCTATCTTCTCTGTTGATGGGCAGTTGGGGCAGTGTGGGTGGGCTGGTTACCTAATGCTAGCTTATGTCGAATGTCTGTGGCATTATATAGAAGTTAATGTTTACTAGTGTCATGGTTTATGTCAGTGCCTCCCCCAAGCCTCATGCAATCATGGACGTAGCCAAATGTAGCATTTGTGATTGGTTCATTGTCTAGTGCTCAGATTGGTGGTATAAGTGCTACACCCACCCAGGGGTGAAACTAGCATACAGTATAGGGACAGGAAGAAGGTGTCTTTCTCTCTGGTCAGTTCCTCCTTGCTGTTTACAGCAGCCTCACTATACCACCCTGCCACTTGGAGCCAACTGAGTATGTATGGAAACCCCCAAGAACTGTAATAAATAAACCTTTCCTTCCCTAATTTTGGGCAACAGGCATTTTGCCTCAGCAACAAGAGAAAAGTACCCAAGACACTAGCACAGCATAGGACTTCGGGTATGGGTTAGGATATGAGTTAGGGTTAGCCTTAGGGTGTTTTTAAACACCATTTGCCATTCTCTTGCTTCATCCCACTCTTCAAAGAACACATTCATTGAAGCCATGCCTTCTATGGGCCCAATTGAAATGTCATTACAAGAATTTAATGGTCACCCTTGCTGTCATCTTGTACTTAGTCCTGACTTTTGCTACAGAAAAGAACTGTAATAATGAATCCTCTGGGCTCTTCCTCCTATATTGTATCCCTACACACTTTTGCACATACACAAATACCTATGTATGTGTGGCTGGTGGGTGTGGAGATAGACAAAGTGCAAACCTTCACACTCTGCCCACAGGCCTGAGAGAGTCAGGCAGTGGTGGCCCTTGCTGGTGGCCCTTGGAGGAAGTCCTATGGGCTATGCTTTGTTTCTGCAATCACACACTCCTTAGTGAACATTGTAAAATCCTCACAATCTCTGGAATCACATTGACATAGAGGGATGAAGAGGAAAAACTGAAATGAGAATATTCCTGAAAATCCTTCATTGTTTTCCAGCTCCCTGTTTTTTGAGAAGCTTGGCAATTCCTTTGGTGTTGCTTAAAGTTGAGGGCCTTCTCTGCCATTGTAATGTCAAATTCTCTATCATATGCTTTGATATCAATGGGAAGATGTAATATATACATTGAGAGTTAATTTATTTTCACAATAGTTTTTGAGAAATTGTTATGTGGGGCAAGTTTAGCACAAAGTCTGGTAAGAGAAGCATTACCTTATGAGAAAGATAAAATAGTGTCATTTCAAGGAGACTCTCCTTCCATTGGTTTGGAGAGTGAGGGCATGCATATAAACATGAAAGAGATTTAGGTTATTAAGAAGACATAGTTGAGAGAGATTCACCTATGTGGGAGTTCTGGATATGAATGCCACAGCAGAGCAGAGCCACAGAAGGAATAAACCTGACACTGGGGGTGGTTAGTAAAGAAGTTTGCCTAAATAGAATCAATCTTCCTGGAAAGTAGACCCTGAGACCAGGGTTTGCATTCAGGATGATGAAAAGTGGCTCCAGGAACAGGAGAGGGAGCAGGGGAATTAAAACAGAGATAGAGGGAAGACAGCACAGGAGCTCCTGAGTTTAGTCCTGCCATGCAACTGAAGGTTGTCTTCTTATGCCTCCTCCTTTGGTTGCTAACTGAAATCCAAGCAAAAGAATTATGTTCCTCAATCCACAGAAGCAAATAATATATTTTGTGTGTTTGAAAGACTTTGCTTTTTTATCTTCTTCCTTCTCACACAGGGACACTTTGTAGGGAGCCATATATTATACAATTCATAATTGTCAAGGTGACGGACGGAAATCCAGTCCCACAGTGCTTTGTCAGGGGATCTCTGTGGAGCAGCTCTTTGTCCCTTCTAGTTCTGTGCATTGTTCAAGCACATTGGTGAAAGTGTTCTTCCACAGGTGTCCCAAGATCACTGGAGGAAGTATAGGTGCTCCATGTAGCTGAGATGACAGCCTGTCAGATGACACCTTCTCAGTGTTTGCTGCCCAGAAATGCCAGGAATGAAAGACAAGTCAAACAGAGAAAAGGGGGTCAGGATAGGGGATTCTAGGAGATCCCCATCAGACTCACAAGCAGGGAAGCAAACTGACTGTATTAAAAAATGATAGGTTTTGGAAAATATTTTTTCTGGCTTGGAAATTTGACCTCAGAAACTGGCATGCATCATAAGACCTGATACTTCTGCTTGTCACGTGCAAGAGTGCCTGCTGTTCTGAGGGAACAGATTTGTCATGTGCACACTCATGTTCAGGCTACTATAAAGACTACAGACTATATGTGCTGGCTAGTGTATTTTCAGGTCATATTACAGGTTTTATCCAATGTAACACTCACAATAAGAACACCTGACTTAACACTTTCCCCATAAAGTAACTATAGATCACATAAACTACTGAAATTCCAGAAAATAAGAATAACAATAAGAAAATATCATAGTTGATGCTTCTATTTGCAATCAAGTTATCAAGTAAAATAAGGACAGTAGAATTAGTTCTCAGAAGCTACCTGACCTCTTTCAAACTGATATCAAGGACTTTATATGTGTATCATGAGTGTGTGTGTGTGTGTGTGTGTGTGTGTTTACTCTGGTGACTCTTTGGGGAAGTTGACTGCATTTCATTGTTAAGCACTAAGGTTTTATAGAAATCAAGAACAGGCTACCAAATAGGCCTGGAAATTGATACATTTACCACGTCAACAATTTAAATGCCCAAACTGTTTCTTTTAAAGAGTGTTAATTCCCCAAGGCATCTTATTTTGCCATCTCTCATTTTTGTTTCAGGCAATCAAATTCTGTCTGTTTAAAATGGTGTTAGGTAGAAAAGTCAGACACATCCATTCATTTTCTCACCTCTTCATTTACTCACCATCATACAGGAGCTTTTTCTCAGTGCTTCTTGAGGTTTTCAGGAGCTTCTTATGTATAATGAATAATCGCATGGAGTATGAATTGATTTACAATCACCATGTTTAACATTTATGCATAATCGGACCAGCACTGCTGGCTGCAGAGTTCATATCCACACCTCTAGGACAGAGATTGTACCCAAGGGCTCTGCTGGGTCCAGTTATCCATGCCCAGCTTCTGCATCTCAGTTGAGAGCTGGGAGTCTACAGAGAGGTGGAGGTTGCTTGGGGTGAGTTCCGGTGATGTGCGGAGAGTTGGAGATCTACATTCTGGCTTTTGAGTTCCTGGGGAGCTACCAAGATGCTGGACTGGATCCAGCAGATGGCAGGGCCTCAGTCAACCATGCTCAATGGCCTTGTTTCAGTCCAGGAGGCAGGAACCTTGCTCGAGGACTCTGGGCTCAATTGGGCTGGCCTAGAGATAGCTTATGACCAGCACTGCCGGCTGCTGGGTTCATATCCACACCCCTCGAACACGGGATTGTGCCCTGGGGGTTTCTCCGGTCCAAGTTCTCCAAACCCTGCAACTGCCTCTAAATTTAGGAGGTCAAGTACCTGCAGAGGAGCTGAGACTGCTCCAGTAGCTGAGGGTGCAGGAGATTTGCGAAACGCCCAGAGAAAACTTTGGAAAACCACTCAAACCAAGGAAATAAAGAAAAATGACAAAAGGAAAGACCAAAAGGCAGGCTCAAATCACCAGCTCATCCCAAGAAAGCCTGGGAGCCACATACATAGAAGAAAATAGAAGCCATACACCTGAAATGACTGAAATGATATCAACTGAAATAAAGAAGCAACTAGGGGAAGCTATGGAGAAATTCAGATTAGAAATAATTGTCCAGGTAAAAGAAGAAATGATAAAAGTAGTAAAAGAAATAGTGAACACATCTAGTGAAGACACAGCTAAAAAATTAGAGGAACAAAGCAAACAGATAGAATCCCTGAATGAACACTATAAGAAACAAACAGAATGCAGAAAGAAGATTCAAAGAGATATGCAGGAAATCAAAAATTCTATTGAAAGCTATAAAAACTGCCGCAATGAAAGTGAAGATAGAATTTCAGACCTTGAAGATAAGATCGCAGCTAGTGAACAGGAAAGGAAAGATCTTTTAAAAATAGCAAAGAATCAGGAAATAACAATTCAACAGCTACAAGATGATGCAAAGAAAAATAACATAAAATTAATAGGGATAAATGAAAAAGAAGGGAACAGCCAAAATGATATCAAGAGGATATTTACAGAAGTAATAGTTGAAAACTTCCCAAACATGAGAATGGAAACTGACAGTTGGATTAGTGAAGCATATAGAACTCCAAATAGCCATAACCAAAATAAAACTACACCCAGACAGATAATAATCACCATCCCAGAAACCTACCATAAGCACAGAATACTAAAAGCTGTTAGAGAGAAAAGACAGATCACCTATAAAGGAAATTGTATCAGAAACACAGCAGACTTCTCAACACAAACAATGAAGTCAAGAAGAGCATGGAGTGAAGTATTTCAGATCCTAAAGGAAAACCACTTCCAACCCAGACTGATGTACCCTGCAAAACTGTCCTTCAAAATGGATGGAGAAATAAGATATTTCCATGACAAAGAACAGTTGAAAAATTTCATGACCACAAAAGCAACTCCACAAGGAATACTGAAAAATATTCTAGATACACCTAGGATAAAACCACCAAGCAAGGTAGACAATTAAATAGAATGGAAAGCTAAAGATACGACAGCAGAAAGATAACATGTCAACAATAAAACAATATATAACAGTTATAACCATTAATGTAAATGGCCTCAACTCACCAATCAAAAGAAACAGACTGGCAGAATGGATCAAGGAACAACATCCAACCATATGTGGTCTACAAGAAACCCATCTTACCCAAAAGGAAACCCATAGACTGAAAGTCAAAGAATGGAAAACAGTACTTCACACAACAGGAAACCAAAAAAAAGTGGGAGTAGCAATCCTCTTTGCAGACAATGTGAACTTCAAACCAAGAATGATCCAAAAAGATAAAGAAGGTCACTACATACTAGTTAGGAGAAAACTTCAAGAGGAAAAGATAACAATCTTAAATATTTATGCACCAAATTCCAGAGCACCAAGCTATACAAAGCAAATATTTACTGAAATGAAAAGTCAAATAAGCAGTAACACAATTATAACAGCAGATTTTACATTCCATTGACACAGAGGGACAGATCAACTAGACAGAAAATCAGCAAAGAAATAACAGAAGTGTATCACACCTGTGAACAAATGGACTTGATAGACGTGTCTGGAGTTTTCCATCCAACAACATCAGAATATACATTCTTCTCAGAAGTACATGGGACCTTCTCTAAAATAGACCATATACTAGCCCACAGAACATACTTAAGTAAATGCAAAAGAATTGAAATTATCCCATGCATGCTGTTGGATCATAGTGCCATGAAATTAGAAATTAACAATAAAAGCAACTTCAAAAACCTCACAAACACATGAAAACTGAGTAATACACTCTTGAGTAATCAGTGGGTCACCGAGGAAATTAAAGAAGAAATTAAACAATATCTACAAGCAAATGAAAATACAAACACAACTTACCAGAATTTGTGGGATGCAATGAAAGCAGTCCTCAGAGGAAAATTCATTGCACTGAGTTCCCACATCAGGATGACAGAACGAACACAAATAAACAACCTGATGCTACAACTCAAACACTAGAAAAAGAAGAGCAAGCCAAGCCCAAAGCCAAAAGAAGGGAGGAAATTATAAAGATTAGAGCAGAAATTAATGCAATAGAGACTAAGAAAACAGTACAAAGGATCAATGAATCAAAGAGTTGGTTCTTTGAAAGAATAAATAAAATTGATAAGCCCCTGGCCAAACTTATTTTAAAAAGGAAAGAAAAAACTGAAATTCATGCAATAAGGAATGAAAAAGGTGAAATTACCACAGACGCTGTGGAAATACAAAAGATCATCAACATCTATTTTGAAAACCTCTATTCTGATAGGTTTGATAACACTGAAGAAATAGACAGATTCCTAGATACATATGAACTACCAAAGCTGGATCAGGAAGATGTAAAACTGCTGAATAACCCAATTTCTATTACTGAAATTGAAAATGTAATTAAGTCCTTGCCAACAAAGAAGAGTCCAGGCCCAGATGGATTCACTGCAGAATTCCACAAGAAATACAAAGAACACTTAATGCCAACACTCCTCAAACTCTTCAATGAAATTGAAAGGGAAGCAATTCTTCCTCAGTCATTCCTGGAAGCAAATATTACTCTAGTACCAAAACCTGAGAAAGACCCAACTAAAAAAGAGAATTATAAGCCAATCTCCCTAATGAACATAGATGTAAAAATTCTCAATAAAATATTAGCAAACAGGATACAGCAAATCATCAAGAAGATTATACACCCTGACCAAGTGGGATTCATCCCAGGAATGCACGGATGGTTCAAGATATGTAAATCAATAAATGTAATTCACCATATCAATAGAGCCAAAAGCAAGAACCACATGATCATCTCTATAGATGCAGATAAAGCTTTTGATAAGGTCCAACACTCATTCATGATAAGAACCTTACAGAGAATTGGAATAGATGGTCTTTACCTCAATATGATAAAGGCCATCTGTGACAAACCTACAGCCAGTATCATATTAAATGGCCAAAAACTGAAAGCCTTTGCCTTAAAATCAGGTACAAGACAAGGATGTCCCCTGTCACTGCTCCTATTCAACATAGTACTGGAAATACTAGCCAGAGCAATTAGACAAGAGAGAGAAATAAAAGGAGTAAAGATAGGAAAAGAGAAAGTTAAATTATCATTATTTGCAGATGACATGATGCTTTACATAGAAGACCCCCAAAACTCCATTGAAAAACTCCTAGATAGAGTAGAAAATTCAGCAATGTAACTGGATACAAAGTCAATACTCAAAAACCAATAGCATTCCTATACACTAAAAACAAAAATACTGAGAGAGAAGTAAGAGAAGCCACACCGCTCACACTAGCATCCAAAAAAATGAAATACTTAGGAATTAATCTCACGAAAGAAGTAAAAGAGCTATACATAGAAAATTATAATACCCTGACAAAATAAATCGAAGAGGACCTAAGAAAATGGAAAGACATTCCTTGTTCATGGATAGGAAGAAAAAACATTGTGAAAATGGCCATTCTCCCAAAATTACTATAGAGATTCAATGCTATCCCAATCAAAATACCACTAACATACCTCATAGATCTAAAGAAATCACTCCTAAAATTCATCTGGAACCAAAAGAGACCTGCAATAGCAAAGGCGATTCTAAGCAGCAAAGGCAAGGCAGGAGGCACCACAATCCCTGATTTGAAATTATACTGAAAAGCTACAGTAATAAAATCAACATCGTACTGGAATATAAACAGATCTGAAGATCAATGGAATAGATTGGAAGATACAACCACAACCACAAACTCACTCAACCACATTATCTTTGATAAAGGGGCCAAACATGTTTGCTGGAAAAATGACAGTCTCTTCAACAAATGGTGCTGGAAAAATTGGCTATCCATATGCCGAAGACTAAAACTAGATCCATGCCTATCACCATGTACTAAACTAAAATCTAAATGGATCAAAGATCTAAATCTTAAAACACAAACACTAAATCTCCTGGAAGACAAAGTAGGTAAAAACCTCAAATATATAGAGGTAGGTAGAGAATTCATGAACAAGAATCAAACTGCACGGGAAATACTTCCCAGAATCAATAACTGGGACCACGTCTTATTAAAGTGTTTCTGCATGTCAAAAGAGATTTCCAGCAGAGTGAAAAGAAAACCCACAAATTGGGAAAAAATCTTAATGGATTGTCCCTCAGACAAAGGACTTCTGTCTAGAACTTATAAAGAATTGAAAAAAACTCAGACCCTCGAAATTCAAAGACCCAATCCAAAAGTGGGCATCTGAAATGAATACACAGTTCTCAGATGAAGAAATATGAATAGCAAATAAATACATGAAAAAATGTTCATCATCATTAGTCATTAGAGAAATGCAAATTAAAACCACAGTGAGATTCCATCTCACCCCAGAAAGAATGGCCAGGATAGAAAAACCTGCCAACAACAAGTGCTGGATAGGCTGTGGGGAAAATGGAACTCTTCTGCACTGTTTGTGGGAGTGTAGACTGGTGCAGCCACTGTTTAGGTCAGTCTGGAGATTCCTCAAAAAGCTGGGTTTGGAGGTCCCATTTGACCCAGCTATCCCACTTCTAGGCATATTCCCAGAAGATCTGAAAACATCATACCACAGTGATACATGTGCACCCATGTTTATAGCACCACAATTTGTAATAGCCAGATCTTGGAAACAATCTAAGTGCTCATCAACTGAGGAATGGATTAAAAAGTTGTGGCATTTTTATACAATGCAGTACTACTCAGCTATAAAGAATGATCACATTGAGATATTTATAAATAAATGGACACGACTTGAGGCCATACTCATAAGCGAAATAAACCAGACTCACATGTGTAAATACTGTATAGTCTCCCTAGTATGAGAGTTGATAAGAGTATATAAGATTTTATGGTAAGCATGAGTCCCCATCTCATAGCTTTGAAGCCTTTCAATGTTTTCATTCATCAGTTGGAATGGTTTTATTCTATTTTTTTTACTATATCATGCGTGATGATATGAACAGCTGTTTTGAAGAAAACAAAACATTATGACAGCTATTGCTGATTTAATATCATCCTTCTTAGCAGTCCTACCATGCTTCTATTCTTCTACTATCATTGGTTCTATCTATCACATTGTGTCTTATTGGGATTTGAATATGTGTGATAGTATAAACAAAAATTTTTTTATTGAAAATGAGATATTATAGTACCCATTGATCATTTTCTGTTATTCGGTTCAGAATGCCCTGTAATTCTTTCACTCTTTGAATGGTTTTATACTATTTTGTTATGTTTGATATTATTGTATTTGAAACTATGCTCAACTATAGCAGAGAAAGAGATATTGTGATAGCTACTCTTAATGTCTGGTTGTCTTAATGTAAAGTACTGTGTTGCCTATGTTGTCCTGTTCTTATCTGCTCTGTTCTGCCCTCTTTTGTTTTATTCTCTTTAAAATAAAAAATATGTATAATCAAATTATACACTGTGTGTCAAAATTGTTGGTTTATGATCTTATAAATCCACCATGATTATTGAGACATGTAAATCTTACACTCATTTTGTTCTTCAGATTTATCTTTTGTGTCATTATGTTTAAAACAACCATGCATGAAATTAATAAATAATGTTATTTTATTGATACAATTGTGTGAACAAGAACACTTGGGATCCCCACCTCTGGGTTGGCTAGGAATAGGAAGGTAGCATCCAAGTGAAGCATGTGGGTTGGTTGAAATGGAGTTGGTAGGTGAACAGATGATAGGACTAGGTCAGGAAAGAATGAGAGTGACTCTTAGACTTCCAACTGATGTTATGTTCAAGTGAGGGACGTGGTGCAGAAATGACTATCAGGAGGAGGAGGTATTATTGGGACAGTCAAGATGAGGTGAGCTATGGGTGGGCTGAAATGCTGAAGACCTCACCAGAACCTAGAGGTCTTTTAAAATAAGTTACTGTGTTTTCAAATAAAAAATTTATCCTCTATCTTGGAATTAGCCACCCACAGCCCATATTGGATTTAACTCTTAGGATCTAAATAGAAATTGGTATCATCAGTTAAACCCCTCTCTTGCGTGAGGAAGACAGGTTGATTTGGCATGGAGGAGGTGGCTATGAACCAACCAGGGTAGGCGATAGACTGAAAGACAGAGGTGGAGCCCTCCATACTGTGGAAAAAGAGAAAAGGCATTTGTGATGTATTCTCCCAGTACAGGTCCATGATCTTCATCTCCTAGGGAAAAAAAAAGAGGCTTGTTAGTGAGGAGAAGGAAGAAATGGAGCTGTCCAAACAGACATCTGCTAGTTCTGAGTAGCCCAGCTCCACCCCAATTACCCTTCACCCAAGGTGCTACTAATTCCTCCCTGGAACAGAGCGGTGTTTTATCTCTGGTCTGGGAGCTCCTGAAACCCCTTCATCCTGACACTCAAGTCAGCCTCACTGGATTACCAGGCTCCAAAAGGGCTTGTATATTATACTTAACATCATTAATAGGCATGTTAGTTTCATGACTATAAATTTTCCTTCTAGCACATAGAGAAAAACATGAACTCTGCAAAACGCAGATAAACAGTCTCTTCCCATTTGTCAAATGTGATAGCCTTTGTTTAAGCAGAAACATTCCATTATCCTAGAGGATTTCTAGGTGGCAGTTAATTGGGACTGAGCGTAGGAGAACAATCATTTCATGGCTTTCCAGAAACATCTCCTTGGGTGTTGCATCCACCCTAATGGCAGCATTTACTAACTTCAGGACTAGGAATTCAGATTTCTTTCCTAAGTTGATAATTGAGGATGGTAAAGCTACCATTTTAGTTTTCTAATGCATGAAGTGACATTAAAGAAATCCATTTCATATATGTCTCTCGGTAGCTGGACATCACTCACCTTTAGCTGCAGAGTAGGCTTTCCCTCAGTTTCTGTGGAGAAGAGACTGAGGTTTTTGTCCTTGATCCCCAGGTACACCAGACTGCCTTTTTCTTCATTACTGAGCTCTGTGTGTCTACATGGTATAAAGGCAAGAGTGACTGGAAACACAATGAAAAATGAAGACGTCAGGCTCCAAGCAGAGGAACGGCAGTGACCACACACTCAGTTACTCTTCTAAGCTGGGGGATACTTATCACACAGGCCATCTCCCAGTGTGGTCCTCCCATTAGATACATGGCAGAGACACTTGGTTGTGAAAATCCATTTACTGTTCCTTCCTTAATATCAGTACCACCATTGTCAGCAGGGCACAACACTTTCCAAATATAAAAATAAAATATACCAACAACTTCGCAGGTAAATGTGGTCATGTGCTTAAACTGTGACCCATGAGATGAGATGTAAATAGATGTATTGTGTAGTTGCCCTAAAAGTACTTTCTAGGCATTATTATGAGAAATGATCTCATAAAGGTAAACCCAAAAGAGGAGCCAGTGAACTCCACAAGAATAACATGGAGAGTGTCGAAAAGGAAACAGTAATCACATTTAGGGTGAGTGAAGAGTCAACAAACATGAGATCAGATGTGTCTTTTGGGTTCAAATATTTGAATCTCCCTTTGGGAAGTGGAGCTCAAGGGAGAGTGAAGAGCAGTCTACAAGTCAGTTTCCTTCTATGGGAATTTGAATAAGAATTGGACACAAGTCTTGTGGCCAACTCTCCCATGAAATCTGGGTGAAATTCAGCTATGATTGGAACTGGAAAATATAATGCTAATAAGAATGGAATGTGAGACTCAAGAGACGTTTATAGTACTAAGGTTTTAGAGGTTACTGGAGCATGTCTGTCAGTGATAGGAAACACCCACTAGGTAAAGGTGAAATAAGCAGCTAAGAGATGGACTAGGACAACATGGAGGTCCCGAAAAGAGGGAAAGAAACTGAGATAGATTGACTTTTAATTGAAGAAAAAGCATTATTAGAAAGAAGATACCAAGTCAGATACATATGTAATCTGATGGTAGAGATAAGGGAGCTTGAATCTAAGGATATAGGCCATGATTGTTAGACTTTAAAGGAGAGAAACTCCAAAGAAGTCAGCCATTACTTGAAATGACAATCTCTTCTCATGGGAAGATGCTTTCTTTTGGTAAGGGGAGATGTCATTCCCTCAAAATCCTGTTTCTACAGGCACAGGCTTTTCTTTGTGGAAGGGAGCCATCTTGGCTTTTTTCACTTCTTTTGGATATTGAGCTGGTGGCCAGAATTTGATGAAGACCAGGATGGGCTCATGCAGGCTTATTTCTATCTGCAGGGGAAGTGGGGATCCCTCTAGCAGCAATGGTCACTCAAATGTCACTCACCAGGCTCGACATAATTGCTAGATGGAGCTGCTATTAATACATTTTCACTCAGTACCCATAACATCTGTTGGGAATCATGAATGTTGAAATAGCTGGTAAACTCCCAAACTGTCAAGTAAATAACAAACAAAACACAGATGGACTTATAATTAACTTACAAACTTTCTCTTTTTTCTTCTTTTTTATTTGAAAGAGAATAAAACAAAACAGAACAAAACAATGCAATCAACATAGGATTTCAAAAGAAGACAACAGGAAATCAACAGTGGCTAACATAATGTCTCTCATTTTCTTCAAAACAGTTGTCCATCTCTTCATACACAATGAATTGAAAGTGTGCAAGCTTGTCACTTCGCTTGGAACCTGTTAGGGCCCCACCCAGTGTCCTCAAACTGCTGGGCACCTTTGGTGCACTGTGTGGCATGAGCTGAACTCTCAGACTTTCAGCTTAAAAATTCTTTGGGTAGAATTACTGTGCTAAGAGCATTTGGCTAGGAGAATAAAGAAAGGGAAATAAGGCAAAGCTGATTTGTATATGAAAACATTAGAAAGGATCTAAACACATTTTGTGCACTAAGAGATTTTCAAGATTTCCTTTTTTTTTTTTCTGGAGGTTGTTCCCCCCACCATCAATAGTCTCTATGCAGCAACAACGGCACAACTATTTAAGTTGTTCACAAGTATACTAAGTTTTTTTAAAACATCTTTAATCAGACAAACAAGCAATTCTAAATGTAGATAGTTACAAAATAATTAAATGCCCCACGATTTTCTAACACAGATTTCTGAGGACTTCAGCCAGACCTAATACACTGGCAGCAGAAGAAATGGGGCCCTTGTACCACACTGTCTTTGGTGAGATGGGGCACAGCTAGTTCCAATGTGAGTTGTGATTCTCCACTTATGAGGATCGATGTGACACATTTGACTTCAGGACTTTCTGTGAGGAGGACGAGGTATAACAAAGGAAATGAATAGGAGGGAGTAGCAGCTGTTCACGGATAGAAGAAAAACATGTTATCCATTTATCCCCCCCCATTCCCCTGGAGTTTTCTTTTAAACTTCAGAGATAGCTTCCCTGAAATCCAGTTCTATATGCATAGTATTAAATTTCCTTTTTGAGAGATAAAATATTTTTATACAGATAAATTGGTTTCATTTTGGCAGATTCATAAATGTGCACAACCATGTTCCCTCCATTTGCCTCTCGCCTTACACTCTGCACTGGTTTCACAGGAGGGTGGAAGGCTGCATGTACACAAGGTAATTTGTGCATATTCACCCTTTTATTGTCTGTCCTTACACCCTTTCTTATTGCACAACAATAGGCACATCTGCAGATTTTAAAGGAAAGAGAGGAAGAGCATGTCTCAAGGTCAGCAAACCCAGCATGGAATGGAAGCTCCCATCTCAGTGTTGGGAAGGGTGGTCCTAGTTCTCCAGGCTGTGATGGCCTTGGATGCCATCCACCTTTACATCTGAGATGGTTAGGAGATTCCATAGCATCACCCCAGGGCCCTCCAGAGCAGTGAGCAGCTGAGTTCAGAGGAAAGGAGGAGTGTGTAGTGTGTATCTGTCACTGTTCTGGCCCTCTCCACAGCTGGTAGTCACTTTTCCCAACTTTACATTGGATACTCTTACATAACTGACAGAAAATCAGCCTCTCTAACCTGCATCTCCACCCAAAGAGGCATCTCTAAAGATCCTGCACATCGAAATCCCCTGTCTCATCAGGTTTTCTGACAATCAAAGGACATCTGGGTTTGTAGATAAAGGCACCAGTTTAATTCCTAGGAACAATACAGGTATCAGTGATAACTCATTGGTCAAAATCCTCTCCACTTCTGGGTTACCTGAATCAGGTGTTGTCTTTGAACAGTGACTAAGCAAATCATCACCTGGAATTCTTTAAAATAGTTTCAGGTACCTTGGACCAAGGACTCTAGATCTACTTCAAGCCCAGATATACAGTGATGAAAGAAGCCCCCCCAACACATGACTTCTGAGCAGCAGTAGTTACCTGTCTCCTTAAGAGTTCTTCCTCCTGGGTTCAGAGACTCCATTCTAGTAGAATCTAAGTGTTCTGGGAAGCTGGCCTCAGACTCTTTGGTTTTTAATGAGCAAGGAAGGAGCCCTATACCCCGGCTCTGGGTGTGCCCACTTTGGCAAGGAAGCTGGGTTGACCAGAGGTGCTGCAAGGCTTTGGCTAGGTGGCAGCAAGCAGCACAGGTGTGGCTGGTATGGGCTTATTTAGAAACAAGAGCAGAGCAGAAAGCAGTGAGGCCACATGCTGAGTTAAAGAGAAATTGGAGGCAGAGTGTGGCTTGCTTGACTCACTGAATAACTTGAGGTCATAGCCCTGTTCATATCTGATCTCTGCAAGTCACAGCACTCATCTCTTTTACACTTTATGTGTGTAATATGTATAAACTTATATTTCACAAGTCTGGAGAGCTTATTCTGTTTCTGATAAGGTTCTAAGTGCTTTATATGTGAGTAAACTCTTAATCTTTTAGAACCCATTATTGTTGGTTTCTTACAGAAGCAGACAGAGGCCTTGAGAGATAAAGAAGTTTAGTCAGTTGCTCAGCTTCTAGGAAACCTAGTCAAGGTGGGGACCAAGTGTCTCCAGTGCTAGCAGCGATGTGGCTTTCCTCTGAATTTTGGTCTCTGGCCTCCCACACTGTCACCAGCTCCCTGTAGCTCCCATGTCCTTCTTCTTGGGGGCAAAGATGATTGAAACTGACTAAAGAACATTCAGCAGGCACTGAGGAATGATTCAGTGTATGTTTCATAGGAAGAATAGAAGGAAGAGCTCCTTTCTGGTTGGACAGGGGTTTCACAAGGTGAGCACCATAGATGTTTAAGCCCATTCATTGGATTTTCACACAGTTCTTGGTGGGAATGGATGTGATAACACCAGCATGCTCATAGTTTCAGGTAGACCTCTGCTGTCTGGAAAGCAAGCTGTGTTGTTTGCGTTTTACCTCTTCTAATGTCTCTCCCTTTTGTTTAGACATCTGTTCTATGTCTCTTACATTTCATTAGGCCCCAATAGTCTACTTGCTTAAATTAATTATTTGAGTGCTCTAGTATGTTAAATCACTGAAGTCCTGAGTTTTAGTTTACTTCAGGTTAACTGTTCATGACCAGTGCCTTATCTACCTGACTTGCCCTATCCTCTTGTTTCATTCGGCCCTCCACAACAGTGACACGGACTGTGTTAGTATGAACAGGCAATGAAGTGTCTCCTGAGATACTTTCTGCTCGGAGAGGGTGCTGTTGAGGAGAAACGGCAGAGCCTACTCTTGTGAGGTCTATCTAGAGGACCTAAATAGCGACTAGGAAGAGTGCCTGTTCACAGTCTGTCTGCATCACCGCTTGTAGCTTTCAAACTGTCAAATGAGAAGAAACAAAATTGACTAAGAGGGTGTGGAAACATGATCCAAATAGCAATTCTACAAGAAGCGTTAATGATAGCCCTATTAGGGGGAGTAATGAAGATGTCTATTTCAGATCCTTGACCAGACCCCCATGATGTGGATAATTTTTAGTGATCTTTGAAGTACAGTTGGCTAGTTTTTAAGTTCAATACAGTATTGAATCCGTATTTCAGATTGATTGGCATAAAAACCACATTTTCTTCTAGGAATGGATATAATCTCCCTTTTAGGCAGTAAAGAGGTTATCTGTAAGTTTGTTTTTAAAAAAAAACTTTTATATGATGTGACTTATTTAAAGACAACAAACTTTATTTATAAACATAATTTTTAGTCTGAAAATATGGAGGCCCTGTGTTTTTGAAGGATAGTCTTAGCTAAGTAAGTAAAAGAATGTTGTTGGATTTCATAGCTATTATTATGGCTTTTTAATAGACTGTCAGCAGGGGCCAGTATATAGGATTTGGAACTATTTTGCTTATTTAGCCTAAATTACTATTAATATTCCTGTATATATCATTACTTATAGTTCCTTGCTGGACTTTTTCTTTTTAGACAAAGTCTCACTGTATAGTTTGGGCTAGCTTTGAACTCACTATGTAACCCAGACTAGCCTCCAACTTGTCTTGCTAGATGTTTAAGAGAGACCTGTATGTATTGGAATTAACCTCTTGTTGTATTTAACATCAGTCAAGGCTGCCCAGGGCTTACTTTTGGAACCATGTAGAGTCTCTTAGCTTCACTTCCAATGGCATCTGCCAAGATGAGTCACAGTCTTGCTTGACCATATGGCTTCCCTTGGTAGGATAGGAGATACTTTTTCTCTGGTGACTCTCCTTTTAACATAATGTATATCAGTTGACTCCCATCTTCTGTGGTCTAACAATCTCCCTGTCCGGGGAGTTGCGTGACTCACTGGACTGATAGGAACCAGCAGAGATGTTCTCTTATGTCCTGAGTCCTTTTTGACTGCAGAGGGCTAGGACCAAAATGTTGGCTGTTCCTTTAACTCAGTTACATGTTTGGCTTTGGTCTTGGAGGCCTAGTTGTTAGATTCCCAGAATATCACTTATACAAGCATTGAAATGAGAGCAACAATTGCTTTAGAAGTCAGTTTTTTTTTATTTTGAAGATAGAATAACACCAAACAAAATAAAGTCAATCAGAACAAAACAATGAATGTCATACAGGACTTCAAAACAAGATTAAAGTAAATCAGTAATGGCTACCATAATGCTCTTGTTATCTTAAAAATAACTGCCCATATCATCAGACATAATAAAATCAAACAAAACAGAACACAGTAAAACCAATCAAAACAAAATGAAGAAATCAAACAAAACCAGATAACAGGAAAACAACAGTGGTTACCATAATGCCTTGCTATCTTCAAATGCTATCAAATATGATAAACAATATAAGAAATATTTCAAATTCATGAAACAGATTCAAAGAGATATCCAGGAAATTAAAAACTCTTGAAAGCTGGCAAAACCAATTGAAAGAAACTGAAAATAGACTTTCAGACCTTGAAGACAGGTTTGCAGCTAGTGATCATGAAATAAAAGATCTCTTAAACATAACAAGGAACCAGGAAATAACAAGTCAAGACTGCAAGATGGTGCAAAGAAAAATAATTTGAGAATAATAGGTGTCAGTGAAAAAGCAGTGGTCAACACAAATTACATAAAAAGTCTATTTACAGAAGTAATAGCAAAAAACCTTCAAAGCATGGGGAAAGGATATGAAATACACGTAAGTGAAGCATATAGAACTCCAGTTAGCCATAACCAAAATAAATCTACACCCAGAAATATAATAATCAAGACCCCCAGAAATTCAGCAAAAGAGCAGAATATTAAAGGCTGTTAGAGACAAGAAACATCACCTATAAAGGAAAACCCATCAGAATCATGACAGACTTCTCAACACAAACCATCATGTCAAGAAAGTCAAGAAAAGGTTGGAGTGAAGTATTTCAAGTCCTGAAAGAAAACAACTTCCAACCCAGATTGACGTACCCTGCAAAACTATCTTTTAAAGTTAATGGAGAAATAAGATACTTCTATGACAAAGAACAGCTGAAGGAACTCGTGATCACCAAACCAACACTAAAAAGAGTACTGAAAGACATTCTAGAGATAGATAAAAATGACCACAGTTCCAAGAACAGTGGCAGACGGGGATCACTGAGTGGGGCAGACAATACAGCAGGATAATGGCATGGCAGAGATGAGCCAGTGAATGTTGGCCATAATCATTAATGCAGATGGCCTCAATTTACCAGTTTAAAGAAACACAGGAAGAGTGGATCAGGAGACAGGATCCATCAATATGCTTTATATAAGAAGCAAATTTAGCTCAAAAGAAGATCGATAGACTGAAAGTCAAAGGAGAAAAAACAATGCTCTGTGTGACAGGGAACCAGAAAAAAGTAGGGGTAATTTGCCCAACAACTGCAGAATGGATAAGAAAGATATGGTATGTTTATACAATTGAAAGCTACTCAACTATACAGAATGATAACCTCAAGGCTGTTGTAGGTAAACAGGTACAACCTGAGATCATAGTCATGGGTGAAATGGTTCAGAGTCACATGGGTGAACATTGTGCGGTCTCCCTAGTATAAAAACCTAAAGGAGTTAGTGGGATCCAAAATGCACAATAGATATTTTGAAAGTGAAAGGGGGAAAATGTTTAAAAAAGGAAGACAGTGGCCATTGGTAATCTATTATCATGCTTTGAAACCCTGAATTGTTTTCATTCTTGTTTGGTTTCATCTTATTCTGTTTTGTTTTGTTTGTTTTTATTATAGAAGCCAAATTTTTATAGAATCAAAATTTTGCAGGGATGGTTTGAAATCTAAATTACAACATAATACTTTAGCAGAATTCTGTTGAAACTATTAGATGAAAGCCATGTTTTTTACATTTTTGAAAGTATATTTAGACTTTATTTTAGTATATAATACCTTACTATGGAGAAGAGCTGTAGATTTTTAAGTGCAATATTTGTTTGCCATCTCTCCTTATTACAAAAAGAATGAGGCTGTGTCTTTTGGCAACAGGGCTGAGTCATTATCTGTGATCCATGTACACTGTAATGTGTGTTGACCCTGGGAGAGATGTCTCTCTGAGGTATTAGGCAGGTCTCTTTGCCTGTATCTTTTTAGTTCAGCTCAAATAAAAGATGAGAAGCTTTTCCCTAAGAAAGAGGGACCTATGAATATCCTCATGGGAGTCACTTGGAAGTAGGGGGAATAGGAACTGGGGAGGCCTAAGAGATTGCCTAGAATAAAAATAAAACTTTTAAAATATTTTAAATTGGCCCCAAGTTTATAAAACATTACATTTTGGGAATAAATGTTGAGCTCTTTATTAGCATTTAAAATGTATTGTATGTCTTCTCAGGGACAGATCAATGGAAAAAGAAAAGAGAAAACACGTGGCATCTGAGGTCAGGCTGTGTGAGACAACTGCTTTATTTTGAGGTCAGAGCTCTGTGTGCAACCAACCCAAGACTGCACCCTGCCTCACTTTTTGTCTTAAGTAGCCAAGACATCTTTGTCATTCACAGAGATCTGTTGAGTATATTTTATTCCTGACATGTAACTATTTTAATCCTAATTAACAGATTAAGATTCAGAAAAAAGAGTTGTGCACAACTACTGGACTTTTACTCAAAATATCATTCTAAAGATTTTATATCTTGGGAACTACACAATACAATGAACTCATAGATAATTTTTTAAAAGTCTGGAGATGTTACTTAACAGTCATTAAATACATTCCAATATAACACAATTATACAACAATTATAAAAATGTTTATCACCACAAGCAATTTTAGTCAGGACATCCATTAGTATAATAAGATACTTTTCCTTTTTTTTTGCCTTTGCATGTTGGAAGCCTTCTGTGCTTGAAAAACAAAAATACATTTAGTGCACTGTGAGGTAGCAATATTTAGCATCATAGCTATGCACAGAACTTTTTGTGTCTACTTGGTTTTTATACTTATGGCATAAGTATATTTCTGACAGGTTTATAGGGTACAACCACACTTAGTAGAAGGAGCAAAGACTTTTAGAGGTTTTATACATTTTATAAATTGTGCCATTGATGAAAAATTGATCTATTACTCAATATGCAAGTGTGTTTAATCAAAAAGTAACAAAAATATCAAGTTTTAAATGGCAAGACCATGCCAGGGATTTAGCTCAGCGGCATAAGTGCCTGCTTTGCAAGCACAAGGTTGTGAGTTTGATCCCAGGTACCAAAAAATAAAAAATATATGGCAGGACCAAACTGATAGTGATATCACTGATAGTGATATCAAATTTTGGTCATTTCTTGTTTAAGAATTAGATGTGCCTTCTATAAAATATACAAGTCATGTAGTAAATGTATTACATACTAAAATTATGTAGTATTAACTGTATAACTTGACTATTTTTGTGTGTGGTGCTGAGGATTGAACTCAGGGCCTTGTGAATGCAAGGCAAGAGTTCTATGCCTGAGCTACATCCCCACCTCTAGTTTAACTTTAAAGCTTCGATTTACACACACACACACACACACACACAATTATGTCATAAATTGAGCTAATAGTTGTTTAGTCCACCTATCATAAACTGATTCCTGAAAACATCTTATGAAATACCATTTGATTTAAATTTTAAAATTCATTTACATAACAAAAAGTTTAACAATGCACAGCACATGAAATAAGGTAAAATATCAAACCCTTGTTTTAAAATCTAGTTTTATAAGTTTAGCCAGAAGCGTCTTAAACATTTAAGAAAACTCCATTGTTTTACCCATAGAGAATTTTTGATGCTACACAAAGTAAATGTATTACAATAATATGTTTAAAAGTGTTTATTGAGGGAGGCTGCTTATGAAGCTTTGCAAAGGAAACTACTGAAAGTCTCATCAGTGAATAAAAACTGAATGAATTGGTTTCAGGCAGCCGTTCTTTTACCCACCAAGGAAGTCTTTTCCAGCAGTTTTTCTAAGCCCAAGGGTTCCCCACATAGTTATTGTAGCAGATCTTTCCTGATGAATCCAGATGATAAGGATACATTATTTTTGATCTGTGAACAACTCTAAAATTATTATACACAGACAACAATAGGTATTGTATGTATAAAATCAACTTTTGATATTGTTTTAATTGGGTGACAACTGGGTGAAAACATGTCATTAATTTTAAAAATATCCTTGCTTTTACCAACTGATTTAAGTTAACTGACTGTTAATCCAAGTGTAATCTCTGTTGAAGGTGCACAGGAGGTGGGCTGGCTTTTGATCTCTTTTTCATGACAAGTGCACTTGACATTGTTTAGAAATGAATGTTTACAAGCACAGCCTGGGATTGCACTGTGCTTTTATGGTCCACAAATTCACAATGGCTAGTTGTACGTACTTCCCTAAAGGATAAATGGAGGCTTGGACTTATTGGTATCACTTTTTTGAGATTTCCCAATATCTCATTTGGGGTGGGCCATCCTCTTCCACCTATTGAAACTATGACTAAGACTAAGACTACTAAAACTGAAGTCTCTCCCACACGAGATCTTCATCAGATTAAGATCACCACTGCCCTCTGAATCATCTGATAATCCCCTCACCAATATTCACAATCAATAAATGCTGAGATTCTAGCTTCCTCATGGCCCTTTGTTGCCTGTGAACAACTGGGTATCCCAGGTGCCTGCTGCACCACTATTTCGTCTCTCGCTTTTTGCACCTTATCACTTGGCGGGAGATTGAAGACCACTGTAGAGGCTCAGATTATTGGTGTCCAATTAGGCCTAAACCCAAGACCTTCTTGCCTGCCTGGTAGATTTACTAGGAGTGTTTTGACATCATTTGGACTTCATGTAATTGTTCCAGAGACAACTGGCCTGGAGCTGAGGGTTGTGCTTTCAACATGAATAAGAATTTTGCTGGGATTAAAACAAGGGGCAGTCTCTTTATTTGAGATCTCATTCTTTAAAATCTCTTTTAAAGAACACAATGGTCATAGAGCCACATAGCAATATCATCAGAATGTTACAGGAAATAGCTAAATACAATTCTTAGTTTCTTTTGGCAGGCTTCATCCGCAGGGAACTTCCCAGAGACCGGCATCTGGGCCAGGTCTGTTTGGACCCGTAGCCCCGCCCTTCACCCCCAGGAAATCTTCCAGAGACCAGCATCGTGGCCTGACTCTTTGGGACCGGGAACCTCCTGGACCCGCAGAGAGGCCTGGACTGTTTGGATTGGGAATTTTGCAGAGACTGGCATCTTGGCCAGGTCTGTTTGGGACCGGGAACTTTGTAGAAACCAGCATTTTGTCCTGACTCTTCGGGACTGTAGGCCCACCCTTCACTCACAGGGAACCTCCTGGAGACCTGCCTGGGACAAAGTATGGTGATCTGGCCTGCCTGACATTCCACAGGCTCTGGGTTGACCACACCCAGCATTCGCCTTACAATTTAGGGAGCCAGGAGCCCACAGAGGTTAGGACACTGTGAGGAAGCCAAGAGCCTGTGGGGGAGCCACTGCGCCTCCAGGAACTGAGAGTGCAAGAGGTAATTCACCACACATGCAGAGAAAGTTTCTTTTGGCAGGAACTTTGGATACTGAAAATTATATCAAGGTGAAAAAAATTTACAGAGAGCTCATGGCAAGGATGAAACTTTCTCCTGAGACCTTCTCAGCTTGGACCTTGGTAAAATCTGTTTTAGGTCCGTTAAGTACTAGCACTCTCAAAATTTCTGTTTTAGAACAGGACAAGGGTGTGAAATATTAAAGAAAAAGAAAAACAGCTCCTGGAAAGAGACCCACATCGAGGTGTGAATTTTAAAGAAATTCAGCCTGTAACTCCAGACTATTTAAAGATAAAACACTCTGAATCTTGTATGTGTAATTACCAATAGGCTGTTAAGAAGGCAGATATGCAAGCAGATGTGCTTCGACCTTGTATTTTCCCAATGGTGGTTAGAAACATCCTAATAATGAAAGTCAGTTTGTCCTTCAACATTGGGTGTTTGATTTTAAACTGCTTAAAGAATTAAAGGAGTATCATAAATAAAGAACTAAAACAGAGTATCATAAATAATGAAGCTGAGAGGCTCATTCATCATAAATTCAATGTTGGGAAAAACATCTGCCTCCACATGATGTTAAATACCTTATCCATGCTTGCTTGCCCCTTAGTCTATATCTTTATTTCATTATGCTGTTACCAGATCAGGCTGATAGAAATATACAGGCAGATAGAGCCAACATAACAGTGGAGGTCCTTTTGGGTACCAGGGCTCTTGCAGATACAGAACAGCTAATGCAGTATACTAATGAGATTTGTGGGGATACTTTTCCTTAGCTTGCATGCTCAGAATTTTTAGAGACTGATGCAGCATGCCCAAGATGGTATCATGATCTTCTTTGGGGCTGGTGGTGACAGAGGTGGTAACGACGGCACAGGACCTGTGCCAGAAGGAATAAAGTGGCTGTGGTGGGTCAGCAACAGATCTGTGTAGCATAAAAGTGGTTTCTCTGCTTCCCTTGACCCAGCCCAGCATAATAGCATTTGTCTGCTCTCAGAGAGGCTCCAGTGGGAGGAATGCTTAAGAACAGGGACTCCTTAGAATCAGACTCCTGGAGTCAATGGTAACTCAAACTATGATAAACTCAATGGAAAATTACTGAGCCAGTATGAGTTAATCAATGACCTATAAATAAGGAGATTGCAAATATTAAAATCATTGGTTCCCAAACAAATTTTTAAAAAAGAATATTTAGACCCCTCTTTCAAAGAACTAGAAAGCAATAGTTTAGAGCTAAGAAATGCTTCCTTCTTTAAATGTGGCTGTTAATACAAAGAAAAATATTGATTACGACGCTATTTCACAACTAGAATTGTACTATAAGAAGGAGGAAAAATGGTAAAAATTACCTTGTGCTCAGACTTTCTTTGCACTAAAGAGATTATCCTAACTTGTGTTCAAATGTACATGTGAGCCACAGGAAAATCAGACACCTATGGCCCTTATCACATCCACTATCACTGATACTGAGGCTATTCTTCCTCAACCTTTGAAACCTGAGGGCAAGGTTTCTGAGACAACCTTAATCAAAGCCTTGGCCATTTTTACTGAGTCTAAGTTTTCCTCTACTTGCTCTTTTGGACCTGAAGATGAAGCTTCTAGGCCAACCATAATTAAAGCCTCCAGGAGGCTGTGTCCACCCTTAGTTGATTTTGCTCAAGCTCCTCAAGGACTATATTCCTTATAGGAAGTAAATGAAAACCTTAGAAGGACCTTCATTCATGTATCCCTTTTCTCTCAGTGTCCTAAAACAGATCAGGCAAGATCTACGGGAGTTTTCAGGTGATCCTGTTAAATACGTTGAGGTCTTTAGTGGACTTACTCAGACTTATAAACTAGGATAGAGAGATGTAATGTTATATTTAAGTCAAACATTGTCTTCTTATGAGAGACAATGGGTACAAACTTTAATCTGTAAGTTTCTTTGGTGTATTACAGATACTCAAAGGCACATATTTTTGAAATGGTTTTAAATAGAGCCTAGCCAGCACTGCTGTTAGGGGTGACTGTATAAAGAACCCTGAATGTCTTGAAGATCTCTTTGTCTTATGGCTGAGATTTCCTGTAGATTTGTCACCAAAGGCAGTAGATCTCTTTTGAAGGCTGAGATTTTAGAAACCTTTGATTCAGAGTCATATTAGAAAGCAAGACACAAATGATATAATTGAAACACATATTTTCTATCTAACTCGCTTTCAAAAGATTAAAAAGCAGCCATTTGGGCCATTTGTTCATTGGTTTCACTTTCAGCTTTGCAATACAATTGGAATCAGTCATAACTCTTTTCTTTAGAGGCATGTTTTTTTAAGGATCAGAAAACCACTCTGGAAAAGTTCTTGCTCTTAATTGTCCTGCTACATCTAGGATGGTTAGGATTTAGTTCTTGTGTCATATTTGTAGTCACTCTTCTGTCCCTTCTCCACTGTACTGCCCCTGAGAAATAATACAGTTTACAACAGTGTTTGGGCAAGGCAAATCTCAGTGGCATGTGTTATTACACTTCAAAAGCTTAGATATTAAACAGTCAAGGTAATGTCACACATTTCTTCAATAACATCCCATTAAAGGACAATGAATTAAGTGAGTGCTTTTTATTAACTAGATAGAGATGATTGACTAAAAAGGCTATTCTGCCCCAAAATGCATCTTTAAATGTGCTACAAAAATAATTTAATCATAATTTCCATGCTAAAATATTATGTATGACTTTTGCTCTCAAGTTTTCTTTGTAAATTATAACTTTTTTCTGTAAAGAGTCTACAGACATTCTACTAGGAATATGGTTGATATGCAAAAACAGACTTCTGGCTAAAATTTATAATTTAAAATGGTTGATAACCAGATAAAGTTATAATAATTAAGCTCCTTATTCCCACTATAATGTGTGAACATTCTTGAGGATGACCCTGGAGAAAAGCCTGACACTACAAGTACTGAGATTCATGCAGGCCACAAGAGTTAACTACAGAAGGTAATGCAGGAGGCTCACATGCTGGTGACCAGACTGGGCTTCCCATGAACTCCTGAGAATATGTTTGTTGCTATGATGGCCATCATAGCTTGTATGCTGTTTCAAGTGCTACAGTTATGGAAACATAAAGGTGGAAATGTTGGGGACCACAAATACACAATGACTAGTTTTACATACTTCCCTAAGGGAAAAATGGAGACTTGGGATTATTCTTTTGAGATTTTCCATTATCTCATTAGGAGTGGGTCATCCTCTGCCACCTACTAAGATGAAGACTCAGACTGAGACTAAGACTGGGACTGAGACTACTAACACTAAAGATGCTCCATAGTAAGACCCTGATTTGTTTAAAACCACCACTGCCCTGTGAGACATCTAATAATTCCCTCACCATGTTCCTAAATAAATAAAACTGAGGTTCTGATTCCCCATGTCCTTCTGTTCCCCATGAACAATTGGTCATCCTAGATCACCACTGTTCTACCATTTTGTCTCACTGTTATACCTGGTAGAAGACTGGAGGCCTTTTCAGGGGTGTCTGATAATGTGCTTTTAAACACCATTTGTCATTCTTCTTCTCTATTCCACTATTCACAGAAACTGAATTCACTGAAGCCCTGGTCACTATGTGTCCAACTGCAATATAATTATAAGAATGTCATGGTCATCCTTGCCATCATCTTTTACTTTTTCCTGACATTTTTCAGAGAAAAGAATTGCAGGCCTGTTTGGGCCCATAGTCCCGCCCTTCACCCGCAGGAAATCTCCCAGAGACCAGCATCTCAGCCTGACTCTTTGGGACCGGGAACCTCCCAGACCCACAGAGTTGCCTGTGCTGTTTGGATTGGGAAATTTGTGGAGACTGGCATCTTGGCCAGGTCTATTTGGGACTGGGAACTTTGCAGAAACCAGCATTTTGTCCTGATTCTTTGGGACTGTAGGCCCACCCTTCACCTGCAGGGAACCTCCTGGAGACTTGCCTGGGACAAAGTATGGTGGCCTGGCCTGCCTGAGATTCCACAGGCTCTGGGCTGAACATGCCCAGCATCTGCCTTACAACTTAGGGAGCCAGGAGCCCACAGAGGGGAGTTAGGACCCTGAGGGGAAGCCAAGAGCCTGTGGGGGAGCCACTGCCACTCCAGGAACAGAGGGTGCAACAGGTAATTAACCACACATGCAGAGAAAGCATTGGAACACCATTCAAGGCAAGGAAATATAGAAAAATGACAAAAGGAAAGACCAAAAGGCAGGCTCAAAGCTCTAGCCCTCCCCAAAAAAGCCGGGTAGATAGAAGAAAAAAGAAGCCATACACCTGAAATGTCTGAAATGATATCAAATGAAATAAATATGCAAATAGGGAAAGCTATGGAGAAGTTCAAACCAGAAATACTTGCCCAGGTAAAAGAAGAATTGATAAAAATAGTGAAAGAAATAGTGAATGCATATAGTGAAAACACAGCTAAAAAATTAGAGAAACAAAGCAAACAGATAGAATCCCTGAATGAATAATATAAGAAACAAACAGAATGCATAAAGCAGATTCAAAGAGATATACAGGAAATCAAAAATTCTATTGAAAGCTGTAAAAACTGCCGCAATGAGAGTGAAGATAGAATTTCAGACCTCGAACATAAGATTGCAGCCAGTGAGCAGGAAAGACAAGATCTTTTAAAAATAACAAAGAATCAGGAAATAACAATTCAACACCTGCAAGATGATGCAAAGAAAAATAACATAAGATTAATAGAGATAAATGAAAAAGAAGGGAACAGCCCAAATGATATCAAGAGGACATTTACAGAAGTAATAGCTGAAAACTTCCCAAACATGAGAAAAGAAACTGACATCTGGATAAGTGAAGCATATAGAACTCCAAACAGCCATAACCAAAATAAAACTACACCTAGACACATAATAATCACCATCCCAGA
>PVJX010004033.1:0-14757 GCA_004027295.1 Dolichotis patagonum
TATATCAAGACAAACCAAGACAGTTCAGATATCACTGGGTGATATCTTTTGGGATCACCATCACATAGGGAGTTTGTTGTTGACTAAAGCGTCATTATGTGGTACATGACTGCTTGAGGTGTGAAGATCTAATAACTTAGTTGGCCAGAACAAGCCACTGTTTGCATAGCAGCTAATGGAGCTTGTATTTCTGTCTTCAGGTGAAGAATATTGAGGAGCACCGGCAGCGTAGTCTGGACTCTGTGCAGGAGCTGATGGAGAGTGGGCAGGCAGTGGGAGGCATGGTGACCACCACCACAGGTCAGCTGTCCCCTTTCTCCTCACGATATGGAGCAGATGTGCAACCCAGAGGGGCCTCATTTACTTAACTATTCTTTGTGCTTTTTAGTTTTTTAAAGTAGTGCTAGGGATCAAACCCAGGACTTTGTACTTGCTCAACATTCTACCCTATCACTACTTATCTATTCTTAACATAAATATATACTGGAGTAGGACCATTCTGTGCAAAGCACTATTTTTGGAGTCCTCCAGGCATCACACTATACCTGGGAAGCTCTCACTATGGCTTTATCGAGAATGTCTTTCTGTTACCTTTCCCATCTCTTCTCAGATTGGAACCAGCCAGCTGAGGCCCAGCAAGCTCAACAAGTTCAGCGGATCATTTCACGTTGTAGTTGCCGAATGTATTATATTAGTTACAGCCATGATATTGATCCTGAACTCGCAACTCAGATTAAGCCACCTGAGGTTCATGAGAATCAGGAAAAGGAAGATCTCCTAAAGAAGCAAGAAGGTATTCATGCTTGAATGGATTTTAGGACAGGATTAGGGGACATTGTAAAAGGAGTTATTTTGTTAGTGGTTTTGAGATGAGAGTTATTAGAAGTCCTGTTTTGCACTGAAACTTCAGTGTGGTTTACGTTTTCTAAATTTTGCTGTAAGAGAGCAGTTTATACTTGTGGAGGAAAGTGGAAGTAATGGATACTGGGTATGATTCTGAAGCAAATCCATGAACATCTTTTACCTGTTTTCTATAAGATTGACTAACAGGAGTAGTTCCAAATGTAGGTTAAGAGGTAGAGTACATATTTATAAGAAATTTGAGCCACTTACTTAGGTACTGATAATTACTAGGGGCTGTTGATACCTTCACTCTCATCCACCATGAACTGGAAATTTCGACCAACCCAGCTCAGTATGCCATGATCCTGGACATTGTCAACAACCTGTTGCTCCATGTAGAGCCTAAACGGAAGGTAAGCATGGGCCCTGGTAGAATAAAGAGAATGCTAGATAGCTTCACAGAACCTCCCCCCACCCCTTGTGCTTTATTTAGAACCCAGTAAGAAAAATTCATGCTCACACTGCAAAAGGGCATTGTGGTTAATATGTTGTACTTGAAAGGTCTGCTTGTCACTGAGATGTAGAACCTATTTGCTATATTTCTACATTTACGTATGTAGTCACCTAAACACTCTTAAGAGCAGTAACTGCATTCTTTGCATCCAGGCTGGGGAGGATGCAGACTGATTTAAACCTACATTGCTCTATCTTTTGTACTGACCTGCCCCTCATTCTTGCTGGTAGTGACAGATGAAATTTAGTCTTCTTGTTTTTTGTTTTTGTTCTTTTTTAGGGGGGAGCTGGGGATTGAATTCATGACCTCGCACTTATCAGGCAGGTGCTTGTGCTACTGAGCTAAATCCCCAGCCTCAATAAAGTTTAGTTTTATAGAACCCCCCCACTTCTCCTATCTTTTTCTCTTTTTGCAGTACTGTGGATTGAACCCAAGGCTTTTGTACTGAGCTATATCCCCAGCCCTTTTTCATTTTTTTGAGATAGTATCTTGCTAAGTTGTCCAGGTTGGGCTTAAATTTGTGATCATTTAGCTTCCCAGAATGCTAGGATTGCAGGTGTGCACCATCATTCCCAGCTTGTTCCTTGCTTTATTTCATTTTACTACAAGATCCGTCCCAGCCTGGGCTACTAAGTGAGCTCAAGGGCAGCTTGAACCAAACAGCAAGACCCTCTCTCAAAAACAAACAAACAAAAGATTTGTCTGTTTAACAAATTTTATTCATGGAGTTGATGAAACTCAGTGATAAAGCATATGTTTAGCAACTCGCTAAGCATGGGCTCGATCCTCATGTATCATAAAAAACAAAACATTAAAATATTGTATTTATTTCCCTCTCCTATCCTTTAGGAGCATAGTGAGAAGAAGCAACGAGTTAGATTCCAGCTTGAGATTTCTAGCAACCCTGAAGAGCAGCGTAGTAGCATATTGCATCTTCAGGAGGCGGTGCGGCAGCATGTGGCCCAAATACGGCACCTGGAAAAGCAGATGTATTCTATCATGAAGGTAGTCACTCCAGGGAATCTGACAGCAGGGAAGTTTCCTCTGATGGGAATTTCCTTTTAATTTCTTTTCCTGGTTCTCTAGTCTTTGCAGGATGACAGCAAGAATGAAAACCTGCTTGACCTGAACCAAAAGCTTCAGTTGCAGCTAAACCAAGAGAAAGCCAACTTGCAGCTGGAAAGTGAAGAGCTCAATATCCTCATCAGGTGCCCCAGTAATCCTTCTCCACTCTTTTCTACTGCCACAGCAAGAATTGTTTCTCTTTCTCTGAGTCCTCAGTAGGGTACTTTCTGGGGAAGGCTCTGCTGCAAGAAAAATGGGTAGTTGGGAAAAATTGCTTGTGGCCTTATCCATCTAAACTTACAATATCTGGAAGTTGATCAGGAAGGAACAAAAACGCAGATAGAAAAATAGGGGTTATTAGAAGAGACTGTCAAGAAGCTGTAGAGTTGAAAGATGAAATTTGGACAGTGTTAGACAGTAGATTGAGTGAAAAAATATAGGGCTTGTCTAATCCAGAGTAGCTTCATCCCTAAATTTGCCACCTTCGTCATTGTACAACAAATGTCTCATCCCAACCCCAGTTTCTGTGCTGTGTCCCTTACTGACTTTGGCTCTCCTGTCAACTGATAGATGTTTTAAGGATTTCCAGCTGCAGCGAGCCAACAAGATGGAGCTGCGAAAGCAGCAAGAAGATGTGAGTGTAGTCCGTCGCACTGAATTTTACTTTGCTCAGGCTCGGTGGCGCCTGACAGAGGAAGATGGACAACTGGGAATTGCTGAACTGGAGCTGCAAAGGTTTCTTTATAGCAAGGTATCTAGGATAGACAGTTGAACAAAAACAGCTATATTGGGGTATTGACCTATCATACCAGGAATCCAACTCACAATGAGAAAAAAAGGACTAATTATTATGTAATTTTGTCTTAGTACATTCTTGTCACTGGGAGATAATACATAACATCCACAACTTAAAAGAGCAGAGGTTTGTTTTGGCTTGTGTTTTAGAAATTTCAGTCCGTGTTCAGCAGGCTCAAATATAGAAACCTCAAGGCAGAAGGGTCTAGGAATAGGCTGCTCATCTCATGGTGGCCTGGAAGCAGAGAACAAAGGACAAAGCAGGGGAAGGGATACACTCTTCCAGGTCATGGCCCCACTGACTTCTTGCCCCTACCCGGCCCAGTCTTTAAACAGTGTGTCAATTGTAGTGTCCCCATAATTCAGTCACCTTCCAAGAGCCCAGCCTATGAGTATATGAGGCTCTTGGGACATCTATATATAAACCATAATAATTATTAATGATGGTTGTGAGTAGAAACATTAGAACTCAGGGCCAGGGATTTAGCTCAGTGGTGTAAGCGCCTGCCTGTCAAGGGCAAGGTCAATCCCCAGTACCAAAAAAAAAAAAAAAACCCCAAAAAAAAAAAAAAAACTTGTAAAGCTTTAATATACCATATTTGACATATCTCAGTGGAGTGTGATCAGAGGGGAAGAAAGTGTATTAAGAAACATTAAAACTCCTTTAGATATTCATAGTATTAAACAGATATGTGAGTTTGATCAAATGTTTCTTGCATTAAGGTTATTCCTAGGCCAGGTGTGGTGGTGTATGCCTATAATCCCAGTATTTGTGGGGCTGAGGCTTGAAGGATTGTTGCAAGTTCAAGACCAGCCTGGGCTGCAAAGTGAGCTCAAGGCCAGCCTGAACTGCATAGCATGATCCTGTCTCAAGAAGATTAAAAAAAAAAAATTCCTAGAAGTAATTCCCAGAGGGAATTAATTTTCCAAGTCCACCTTAGAATAGAGCCATTCTAACACTGACAGCTTTCCTGCAATTACTCACTGATAATGAAAAGGGGACATAATTTGTTTCTGTTTGACAAGCTATGTATGTTTGGAAGTGAATGAGAATATTTTAATGTCCTAACTAGAATTACTACTAGCATTTAGAAACCCATGAGAAACACTAGGATAGAGAATATGTTGATTATATGAGATTAAAAGAGATGTCAGAAGTTGTGGTTAGTATATAATGAACTAGAAAACAAACAGGATATATAGCAGTTCTCTGGCAGGCTTCTGAAAAGACTTACTATACTAGATGGGTGGAGCAAAATCTGTTTTTACAGGTGAATAAGTCTGATGACACAGCAGAACATCTTTTGGAGTTGGGCTGGTTCACTATGAACAACCTCCTCCCCAATGCTGTCTATAAGGCAAGTCTTCCCCTGCCCACTTTTTTGTTTTTGCTTTTCGTGGTGCTGGGGATTGAATCTAGGTCATTATACATACTGGCTGAGTACTCTAGTACTAAGCTCCACTGCCAACCCTATAAAGCAAGTCTTATTTTCTCATTCATATGCATCTTAGCACACAACATTTAAAATGGCCCTTCCATATAAGTGTACTACAGGAAATGTGATCTTAGATGGAAGGTTGCCTGTCTTACCAAGATCATGGCTTTTCCTCTTATTCTACAGAGGATTTCTGAATTGATTTTATGGTAGGAAGAACATTTGGTGGGCTCTTGTTCACTCTGTCCTATAGGTAGTCCTGCGACCCCAAAGTTCCTGCCAGTCTGGGCGACAGCTAGCCCTTCGCCTCTTCAGCAAAGTCCGGCCCCCTGTTGGGGGTATCTCTGTTAAGGAACACTTTGAGGTTAGTAAATAATCCCTTGGGAATCTAGGAACAAAGGGCAGCCCAAAGCTATCTTATGTATAAATGTGAAATAGTAGAAAACTGAGGCATAGTGTCTGAACATAATTGCTTCTACAACCTCTATTCCACATTTAGGTAAATGTGGTGCCTCTTACTATCCAGCTGACACACCAGTTCTTCCATAGAATGATGGGTTTTTTTTTCCCTGGCCGAAGTGTGGAAGATGATGAAGTTGGTGATGAAGAGGATAAGTCCAAACTGGTGACTACTGGTGAGAACTTTTCTGATAGGGTATCAGAAGATGAGGTAGCAGCCCCAGAGACAACTGAAGCTTCAGAACATGGGTAAATGTGCTCTTGTTTTTTTCACAGGAATTCCAGTGGTGAAGCCTCGGCAGCTGATTACAACAGATGATACTGTACCGCTGGGCCCAGGGAAGGGTGTAGCACAGGGCTTGACTCGGAGTTCTGCAGTCAGAAGGTCATTTCGCAAATCACCTGAGGTATTACAAATGTTTCTGATAACAAAAATGGCAGAAGGTTAAGGTTGGACCTTTCTGGGATTTTAGTTTTCTTGAAGTCCACTTTAGGGTTGAAAGGAGGGGGGCACTAAGCTGCATTTCTTCGAACAGTTTTAGGGACTCATACTACTTTTATGCCTTCCAGCACCCTGTGGATGATATTGACAAGATGAAGGAGAGAGCTGCCATGAACAACTCCTTCATCTACATAAAGATTCCACAGGTTCCACTGTGTGTCAGCTATAAGGTCTGCATTTCCCCAGCATCTTCTAGAACAGGGTAGGAAGGGAACCAGATAAGATCAACAAAGGTTGTAACCAGGGAGATAGGCTTCTTGTAAAGCTGTGCTGTGCACTCGGCTGTCCCTTGTGCTCTCTGGAGGAGCGAGCCACTGCTAGACTGAGTTAAGGGGAACTCAGTATAGGTTGCTGTTGTAAGACTTTACATTTGGGTACTGTTTTAGATTCCCAAAATAGCAGTTAATGTATTTTTTTCCCTCTTCTCTCCCCTCTCCTCTTACAGGGTGAAAAGAACAGTGTGGACTGGGGTGACCTTAATTTGGTGCTGCCATGTTTGGAGTATCACAATAACACATGGACATGGCTGGACTTTGCTATGGCTGTCAAAAGAGACAGTCGCAAAGCCCTGGTTGCCCAGGTATCCCGCCAGGGCTCATGGCTATTTGGTTAGCAAGGGCTGACGAGCAGATTCTCTGCTCAGGAGAACCCTTGTTCTAGGAAATATTAACAGATAGCTGTGGGAAGGGGGCAGATAAATGAAGTGTGTGACTTCTGTTCCCTGCCTCTTCTATGACTCCCTAGCTTACTAAATTGAATATTTACTAACATTTCATGTACATTAACTACCACTAATTTTAGGGAACTAATTAGGGATGCTGCCACCCCATGTTTAGAACAGGTTCCTATTAGACTGTAAGCTTCTTGAAAGCAGAGACCATTTCATAATTTGAATTGCCCTATTGTACCTTGCACGTAAGTTTAATAAATCTTTGTTGACTTGGCTCACTTCTACATATTTTTGCCTGCCCCAATAATACTTACATTTCCTTTTACTCTTCTCCATCCTGTCAGGTAATCAAAGAAAAGCTAAGGCTGAAGCCTGCAGCAGGGTCTGAAGTTCGGGGAAAGCTAGAAACTAAATCAGACCTCAACATGCAACAGCAGGAAGAGGAGGAGAAAGCTCGGCTCCTCATCGGTTTAAGTGTGGGGGACAAGAACCCTGGCAAGAAGTCCATCTTCGGCAGGCGCAAGTGATCTGACAATTTGAGTGGCTGCAGTGCAGGATCTGACTCTGGCTCAGGCCCCTGGGACTTGTGGAGTGGGAGGGGCTTCCCTTTATCCAACAGGATTTGTGGGAGTTTGAGCCCACAGGTAATGAGGAGTGAGGTGTTGCTGTTTAGCAGCTGGCCTATTCCTGGTAGAGCATGGTGGATCATAATGCTGAGTTCCATTTTGTGCTGATCAGGCTCAGGGCCAGAGAGGCAATGAGAGCAAGACCCAGGGAATGGGCCCAAGGGCTGGGATCATATTCTTTTGGGTCAGCTGAAAGGGTGGGGGAATAATTCTGATCAAGTGTGATAAATTTTTATAAATAGATATATATATATATAACATATACATACATATATATATATTTCTAAGTGTAATTGTTCTTCCTTTGTGCCAGGAAGCTGAGGGGAGGGAATGATCCTCTGTCCCTTATTCCACTGCCTTGTATGAAAGTTTATTATTCTGGGGGGATCAGCTTTTTCCCAGTCTGTATGCCCACTTGGGAGCATGGCAATAGGAAACAGGGTTGGCCGTGGGTCCCCTACTCTTTCCCTCTGGGATGTGCCCTGGACAATGGAAAAAAAAAGATTTAAAGAAAAAAATATTTTAAATGACATTGTTTTTTTTTTTTTAAACTTGAGTACGTGTGTTCAACCTGTATCCTCAGCCCCATGAACTCCACATATTCTGTAACTGCTACTCTTAACTCTTAATGAGGGGAGCCTCTTCTCTTGCCTTAAAACTGCATCACACATACTGTCCAGCCCTAGTAAGACATTGGCCCAAAGCTGATGGGTCTGTGCACATTGCAAGAGGTGGAGCTTATGTATAATACAGCATCGAGGAGAGGAATCACTTATGTAACTAGGACAGCAGATTTAGTGGAAGGACAGCGGAGGCAGAGAGGCTCGGATGGGAGGAGTGAGCTGTCGGCAAGGGCAACAAACCCGGGTGGCTGCCTCTCATAAGGTAGGCTATGGGGCTGTAGCAGGCTGTTGAGGGAAAGTGAAGGAAGCATGAACCTGGGGCTTAGGAAGTAACTGGTTAGGAGCTAGCTATCAGTGATGGGGGTGGGTGGGCAGAGGGCATATAATTTGAAACCATTCCAACACTATTCAGAGGTTGTATTAGTGCATTATGGGAAAAGTGTCTAATAATTGCTTTCCTAAAGGATTTGGATTATGTCCAGAAAATCCAGGTCTTATCATAAAGCAAGGCTAGTGGGACGCAAAGCTAGTGGGAATGAGGCCTGGTACTCAAAAATGTACCTTCAGTGGCTGAGACCTGAGAGGAGGGAGTATCAAGATGGATATAAGCAACAAGACTTCAGGGCTAGGTTTAGAGTGGTTCCCTTGCTTCTCAGGGTGGCAACATCCAGGTCCCCTGGGTCCGAGGCTGGAAGAGCCTCTGGTCAGGTGTGGGGACCATGAGGTCAGGTCTGGAAGAATTCTGGGAACTACAGGGGCATCAGTCCCTGCATCAGGAGACCCTAGAGAAGCCTCTGTCTGAATGGCCTGTACCTCAGTTCATCGACCTCTTTCTGCCAGAATTTCCCATAAGGCCCATTAGAGGGCAGCAGCAGCTGAAGGTAAGTTAATGGAATCCCTGGGAGGGAGGGCTATGTCTTGGGGAGAAACCTAGAAACAACCAGTCTTAATTGCCCTGTTCTCCATTTCTCAATATAGGTTTTAGGCCTAGTGGCTAAAGGGTCTTTTGGAACTGTCCTGAAGGTGCTGGATTGTGCCCAGAAGGCTGTATTTGCAGTGAAGGTAGGAGTCTAGGTACTCATCTATATTATTCCCTAGTTCCTGATTCCAAGAGAACTGAGAGGAGGAATAAATAATTCAGTAGCACTGTTCTCTGTGTCATTGCTGCTCTTATTGTATAGGTGGTATCCAAAATAAAAGTCCTACAGAAGAACACACTGAGGCAGTGCAAAGAGGAAGTTAGCATCCAGGTATGCACAGAGTTCTGGAAAGGATGGTGGGAAAAATTAGAAAAGCTGCTATTAATTATCAATAGTTATCCCAGGTACTCCCAGGGAAATCTTTCCAACACATGTCCTAATGTATTAGCATTAAGCTGATATCACGACTGCAGGGCAGATAGTAGCAATTAGTGAGTTCCTCTGAACCCAAGAGTTGAAGCACCAGCTCCATTTCTTCACATCTAGGTAAAACCTAATTTTTTTTTCACTGCCTTTATCCTCCGTGATCCTGTTCTAACTTCTTGTTTTCTTTGTCCCTAGCGACAAATCAACCATCCCTTTATACATAGCTTGGGAGACACCTGGCAGGGAAAACGGCACCTCTTTATTAGTAAGTGACTGGCCTTTCTCTTCTTCCAAAAAGGGTCCATTGACCATTCTCTTGACCTGAGATTACATAAGTTTGGGCTTATTCTGCCTTTGTTGCGTTCCTCTTCTCATAGCAATGCTCCATCTCAAAGAGAGAGAACAGGAAGGGGCATCATTTTCGGTATGAGGCTTATAATGCCTTGACCTCAAACATTGTAGTCCCCACACATTGTCTATACTTCCGGTGTTTTGCAGTGTGTAGCTACTGTAGCACAGATCTGTACTCCCTGTGGTCTGCTGTTGGCTGTTTTCCTGAGGCTTCTGTCCGTCTCTTTGCAACGGAGCTGGTCCTTGTGCTGTGTAAGTCAAAGAGTAGTAAAGAAAATGGGAAGAATTAAGTTGGTGGGGAGGATAGAAGAGAATTGGTAGCAACTCTGGTAGTCAAAGAATAGGGTTAGGGATGGGATAGTAGCTACCAGGGCAGCTAGAAAGGAGAGAAGAGCTTTAGTATGTTTCTATGCTTTTTGCTGTCACCCTCAGGCTATCTCCATGACTTGGGCATCATCCATCGAGATGTGAAGGTAAAGTGCTTTTTCCCTTAGTTTGAGGAGGAGCCTCAATAAGAAGTTCCAGCAGGTCCAAAAGGCAGGCAGGAACTGAGAACAGTTGATCTTAGGGATCCTTTGGGTTCAGTAAAGGCCCTCCAACTATAGATTTGAATGCTGAGTAGGATACCTCCTTCAGCTGCGGGGTAAGGGGGTGCTATACACAGAAGAGGAAGAAAATAACTTCTTACCTATGATCTTTCAGATGGAGAATGTTCTTGTGGGTGAACGAGGTAAGTCTTTCCTTTCTTAGCACCAGAATGAGAGATACCTCGGTTTGGGAATAAATCATGGCTGATAAAGATGGAACGGAGTGGTACTGTTGACTTACCTTCTTTTATAGGCCATCTGAAACTGACAGACTTTGGTCTGTCCCGCTACTTGCCCCAGGGAACCCAAGCCTATACTATCTGTGGCACTCTTCAGTACATGGGTGAGAAAGAGCTAATACTGGTGGGTATACATTGGGTTGGAGGGTAGTCAAAGGATGTCAGTGACATGGATCTTTCAAATCTATAGCTCCAGAGGTCTTGAGTGGTGGCCCTTACAACCATGCTGCAGATTGGTGGTCCCTGGGTGTCTTGCTTTTCTCTCTGGCAACTGGAAAGGTGAGAAAACGTTAATGCTGTTAGGTAAAGAAGAGAGCTTTGTCCTGTGGTGGGAAGGAAGATATTAGGAAATCTCACCTTATTCTTACCCTCTTAACTCAGTTCCCAGTGGCTGCAGAGAGAGATCATGTGACCATGTTGGCAAGTGTGACACACTGTGACTCCAAGATCCCTGCTTCTCTTAAAAAGGAGTTCTCACTCCTACTTCAAGAGGTAAGAGCAAACACTACTTTCCTTCTTGGCTGCCAAACTATTCTTTCCCTTATTATTAAAGTGCTATTTCACTGTTCATCTGATTTTTTTTGGAGGAGGATATTTGTGGGGTGCTCCAGGTTAACCATTTATTTGCCCTCTAACTAGTACTTTGGATTATATGACTGAGTTCTGGGTCTCTCAAATCTCCTCCCCATCCAGAAGATACAGGTGCTTTCTGAGAGAGTGGACCAGTGTTGCAACACAAGTAAACTGATAGCATCTTTATTTCCTTTGCCTCAAATTATCCTGTTTCTCCCTTTTTTACAAATCCTTTACTCTTTAGGCTCTTTTGTTTCTACCTTGTTATTTGCATCTTTTTTGTTTAGCCTCTTGTCTATCTCAGTCTCTCATCCTTCATATTCTATTTCCTTCAGCTCTTGTGCCAGAACCCTCTCCACCGACTACGTTATCTACATCACTTCCAGGTCCACCCTTTCTTTCGGGGTGTGGCCTTTGACCCAGAGCTCCTGCAGAAGCAGCCAGTGAACTTTGTCATGGAGATGCAAGATACCCGACCCAGTCCATTGGAGTCCATTCCCTTCAAAGACTTTGACTGTGATCTGGAGCCCTTCCTTGTCCACTCTGTCCCTGCTGAGCTGGGATCCTAAGGATCCCCTTCACTAACTCAGTATGATTAGCTTGATTATCAGTCATTCTACTACTGGCAGCCACACCTGAGTCTAGCCCTTCCCCTCGTACAACCCACCTCTCAGAATTCAGCATCTCAAGTCAAGGTAGTGACCTTTTCCTTTGCTTCGCTTTTCTGGTGCTCTTAACCTCAAGCTGTCATCTAAAGGCTTTTGTCTCTCCTTGTTTTTCTGCCATGTTTCCTCTCTTGGGTAGTAATGACACATCATGAGTCCCCAAGGTGCTATTCCTATGTTTAAAAGGCTGGTCATAAGCAATATGGTTATTTTTCAGAAGTTTCAAGCTGGGTGTGGTGGTGCATGCTTGTAATCTCAGCACTCAGTAGGCTGAGGCAGGAAGATTGCTGTGAATTCAAGGCCAGCCTGGGTTACATAGTGAGTTCAAAGCCAGCCTGAACTTTACAAAGCGAGACCCTGTCTCAAAAAATAAATACAAATAAAAAAGAACCATGCCAGAAGTATCAAAAGCTGGCATTTTAACACCTAAAAATACGCACCCAAAAAATATGATCTGGAGGTTTGAGGACACACTAAAATAAAACTAAATTTTAAAAATCGTAAAGTAAAAAAAAAAATCATGAAGTGAATCTAATAGTATAGTATGAGGAGGAAAATAGAAACTGAAAATATCTGTGGATAAAATGTCTTCTCTAGGGATAAATGGAACAGCTATCTAAATCTTTCCCAAAATGAAATCTTAGAACACAAGAATTTTTAAGTTGATCATTTCTAGACAGCCCAGTATTCAGTTTTTTAAGTCGGGCAAATCAGATTGAGAGGCATGACTTTAAGATTTAAGATTAAAGCTGTGTTTTAAGAACATTTTCCTTTCATAAGGAAAATTGGACCATGAATGTATGCACATTTCTTGCTTTTATGATTTTTCATTCTTTTTAACATCTCAGAAGTTTCACTTTTGTTGTGTTTGGGGAAAAAATATACTTCAATCTAGGCCACGTTATTCTTCAGTTATATCTGAGGGTCTCTACAGACTGAAGAGAATGTGGAGAGTATCTTATATATATGTTTACTATTATGTCTATAGATTAAGCCAGATTTTCTCTTTATGGAGCTGACATTTTATTGGCCTCTGCAGAACTAATTTTTTTTTGTTGTTTTTTTTTGGTATCAGGAGTCAAATTCAGGACCTCTCTGCCACTCTTGGCCCCAGGTTTTCTTTATTGTACTTTGGCAATCCCTGTAAATGTCAGTGAAACTTGTTACTTTTAAATTTATTCATCATTACAGTTTATAATGTTCAGTTTAGGATGCATGAGTGAAATTTTCTCTGAACCTGCTGTTTGGTTTTTACTTTGAAGACACTAAATATTCAAACCAGCTGTTTGGTTTTTAATTTAAAGACACTAAGTATTGAACTGATTGTATTTTTCTCCTTGTACTAATCCTAGACCATTTGGAGCCCAATTTGTGGCTTTCAGCAAGTGTGTATGTTTTACATGCCCATCATTTTCTTGGTTCCATCTTCCTTTTCTACCTTGTTTTTCTTTTTTCTGTTAAAAGTTTCTGGAATAAAAGTGGGTTGTAAATAAGAAGAATGTATCCTTTGTTCTTTTATCTCATTTGTTCTTCGTACATTTTAATAATTTTATTTTTTAAAAAGTTGTGCTCAGAAATGTACATTAGAGAAAACCCTGAATACTAAAAATAGGAATTAATGTTTTCCAAAATAGTAATTAAGAGCATTAGATCAGAATTGAGAAGATCTGATGGCTAGATCTACCATTAACTACCTCAGTATCTGTTTTGTTTGTTTGTTTGTGTGTGTGTGTGTGTGTGTGTGTATGTGTGTGTATGTGTGTGTGTGTTGGGATGGAGTACTGGGTGTTGAGCCCAAAGCCTTCACACTAAGCTACGTTTCCAGCTCCTTTTGTTAAAAATTTTGACACAGGGTCTCACTAAGGCATTAAGTTTTCTGGGCACAAATTTGTGGTGCTCCTGCCTCTGCTTTCTAGAGTACTTGCGATGACAGCCATGTATCACCACTCCCAGGTTATACTACTGGTTCTTAATTGTGGGGAGAGAGGTTCAGATTTCTGTGATACCTTTTATTTTTCTTTCCTCTGCAGTACTGGTAATTGAACCTAGGGCTGTGCTCATGCTAGGCAATGAATGTACCCTTGAATTGCCTCTTCAGCCCTCTTTGTTTTTTTTTTTTTTTTTTTGGAACCAGGGATCAAACTCACGACCTTGTTGCCTATCAGGCAAACGCTTACGCCACTGTGCTAAATCCTCAGTCCCTCCTCAGCCCTTTTTTTTTTTTAAAGCTTGACCTTTAGTTCTTAGTTGTTGTGTTTATTATTTTTGTCTTTAAGCCTCTAAGGGTTTCTGGAGCACTTGGCCCTTTTTTAAATAAGATCTTGCCAAATTTCCCAGACTGACCTGGAATTTGTCATCTTCCTGCCTTAGCTTCCTATGTAGCTGGGATTATAGGTGTAGGCCACCGTCCCTAGTTATGATGCATTTACAAAGGGTAGATGCAGAAGATTTTGATACTGTGTGTATGGCCCAGTGTTACTGTTAGTTCTTCCAACACTGGCTCCTCTGGTCACAGTGGTACAGTGGGTTAAGGTCCTTAGGGAATGACTAATGTCAGTAGAATCCTTTTTTTTTTTTTTTTTTTCACATCAGATGAGTAGTGTGCAAAGTCGTAACAAGATTTGAAGGATGCACATATCATGCATATAGCATGAATACCCAATCATCATGCTTATGAACCTGAGGATCAATAGAATTCTTTTTCCACATCATATTACATAGCTTAGAGACCAACTTCATGCATGTTGTTTGAATTATTTCTTCCCAGGTAAGGACATTTTTAACACTTTTTAGTGTTGCACTTAAACAGTGATTTTCAGGGTGGAATGGAAGGCATGACAGAAAATCAATGTTTCAGAAAGTAAAAATTTGAAAGTCTTGCTTTTGATATTTTCATCTCTGGAAGGCATTTTCTTCTCACTCTCCATACCAGTCAGAATCACTGACTTATGTTAATACCTTTATTTATTTATATGAAATTTACGTAAGAGAGTTTTATTTCTTTGGTACCAGGGATTGAACTCACCTTGTGCTTGCCAGGCAGGTGCTTACACTGCTGAGCTAAATCCCTGGCCCAAGAATTTTTAAATATATAATCTGAAATGATCTTTATTTTGATTTTTTTTGTGGGGGGTACTAGGAATTGAACTCAGGACCTTGTGCTTGCCAGACAGGTACTTACGCCACTGAGCTATATCCCTGGCATTTCGATTTTTCATTCCCAAAAGAAATTACTTTAACAATATCAGATACACCTGAAAACATGTATATTTTACCCCATTTTCCATACTTTGTGAACTTAATTTTTTTTTTTTTTTGAGACATGGTTTCATTATGCAGTGCAGGCTGGCACTCATTGTGTAGCCCAGGCTATGTAGCCCATCATTCCAAGGCATTTAACACCAATCTTTATACACTTGTAGAAAAGTGTGTTTGGCCAGGTAGGGTGGTGCATACCTGTAAT
>PVJX010004033.1:14857-27862 GCA_004027295.1 Dolichotis patagonum
AGTAGACATTGAAACAGTGAGACTGTTAACACTGTTAACAATTCTGCTCCACGATCTGACAAAAACAACAACATGGTCATCCATCTTACCCACTCAAATATACATGCAATTATATCAATAGGGTAAAATTAAATACAACAAAACAGAGCAAAGCGGATCACAAGAAAGCAATGTAAGACATAAATTTCAAAGCTAGACAGTTGGAGATATTCACTCCCTATCATATTGACTTTTGTTTTCTTCCAAATAGTTGTCCATAAAGTTTACTTTTTCAAGCCACCTGGTCTAGAAGTTTACTGTGGTAGCCCTACCAACCTAATATAATCCCTGTGAATCAGGAAGTATATTTACAAAAAGTCATGCTGCTTTATCCCCTTGTAGGGTTAGGGCTGGTTTTGCTTATATTTTGAGAACATAATGTTTCAGATTATCTTCTCTTGAGTTTTGCTGGTATATGGAGTCCTGTTGGTTAGCAATTGTCATATTGCCTCCTTTTTTCTGTATTCCATTATACACAGCAGTAAGCCTTATACTTAAAAAATAGCATCATTCGTTCGTTCATTCCTTTATTTAGAGACAGGGTCTTGTTATATAGTTCAGGTTGGCCTTGAACTCACTGTGCAGCCCATGCTGGCCATGAGCACATGGTAATCCTGCTTCAGCCTCTCAAGTACTGAAATTACAGGTGTGTGCCACCACATCAGGCTTCAAAATACCATCTCATTAGGAGTGGCTAAAGCTGGAAATTGATTCCATGTGTGGGGCTGGAGCAAGGCTCTCAGGAGAATAAAGAGCGCCAGAGCGAGCTATATGAAAAAGCTGTTTCAGTCCTTAAAACACCAGGTCCTTAGGTTGTCCTGGGAGACAGATTGCTAGGCAATGGCGTGTCATATGACTTTAAATTGCTAGATGTATAAATAAACACACTGCTTTGGTTGAGCAGTTCTTTTCCTCCCATCTGGAGAGAGGGCTACACCTGATCCTCAGCTTTTGTCTGTTTTCTGTTCCCATCCTCTTGCTGTCCTTCCCCACTCTGGGGAACATCTGAAACTGTAGCCAGATGCAACACCATCTTTTAAGTTTGCTCAAAACTGGTAGATACTTCTGGTTGCTGATTTGGGTTATATGATTGGATTTCTACAAAAGAAGAACTCTTTGGCTGGAGAGGACCTGAGCAGTGTGGAGAGCCTGAGGGGAACTTGCCGCTTGCCTGAAAAGGACATTTGCAGGTTTTGTTGACTGAAAGAGGTGCTCTCACACCTCTCCCCTAGCTTTTAACTTAAGACTTGCAAAGAACCTAGGACCATGGAGATACAAGGTTGACCCCATCTCTTGTCTTTGCCACCACTGTTGCTGTCATCGGCCTTTTCCAGTTTGGCTACAACATTGGGGTCATCAAAGCTCCTGAGATGATCATAATAAGAGTTTCTCAGTAGCACCTTGTCACAGAAGTCAGATGATCCTACCAGCAAGGGACTGCTCATAACCTGGTCCTTGTCTGAGGCCATCTTCTTTGGGCAGAATGCTTGGCTCCTTTTCCATTGGACTGTTTGTCAACCACTTTGGCAGGTGCAAATCCATGTTCACGGTCAACCTCCTGGTTGTGGCCAGTGGCTATCTATCTTATGGCTTTCTGCAAGGCAGCCAAATTCTTGGAGATGCTGATCCTGGGCCACTTGATCACAGGCATCTTCTGTGAGCTCTGCATAGGGTTTGTGCCCATGTACATTGAAGAGGTGTCTCCCACTACCCTGTGGGGCGTCTTTGGCATCCTCAATCAGCTGGGCATCATCATTGGAATTCTGGTGGCTCAGATCTTTGGCCTGAAGTTCATCTTGGGGGTTGAAGACTACTGACCTGTGCTACTGGGCTTCACCATCATCCCAGCCATCTTACAAAGTGTAGTGCTTCCTTTTTGCTTCAAAAGTCTTAGATTCTTGCTCATTAACAGAAAGGTAGAGGAACATGCTATGAAGATAGTTCTTCAGTGACTGTGGGGCTCCTAGGATGTGTCCCAGGACATCCAGGAGATGAAGAATGAGAGTATACAGATGAACTAGGAGAAGAAAGTCACTGTACTGGAGCTCTTCAGGTCCTGCAGCTACCAGCAGTCCATCACCATTGCCATTGTGCTCTACCTCTCCTAGCAGCTCTTGGGGATCAACACTGAGTTCTGTTACTCAATGAGAATCTTCAAGGATGCAGGCCTTCAGGAGCTATCTGCATCATCATTGGAGTGGGCATGGTTAATGTCTTCACTGCATTTTCCATGTTTCTCCTGGAAAAGATTCTGTACATATTGGCCTCAGCAGAATAGCTTTTTGTTCCACTGTCCTGATGATCTCTGTTACTGAAGGACAGTTACAGTTTCATGAGCTACAGCTGCATCACAGTGATCTTCATCTAGCTTGCCTTTGAGATCAGATTGGGCCCCACTTCCTGGTTCATTGTGGCCAAGCTCATCAGCCAGGGATCCTACCCAGCTGTCATGGCCATGGCTGGTTGTTCTAACTGGACCGCCAACTTTTTGATTGGACAGCTTTTCCCCTTGGCTGCAGCCTCTTTAGGGGCCTACATTTTTATCATCTTTGCACAGTTTTCCTTATTATCTTCTTGCTGTTCACCTTCAAAGTCCCTGAGACCTGAGGCAGCACTTTTGAGGACACCACACGGGCCTTCAAAGGGTGAACTTGACACTTTCAGACCCAGGAAGAACCTCGCCCTGGAGTTGAAGTCTGCATCCTGGGAAAGAGCCAGCCAAGGGTGGCTAGGTCACCTCTGTCAGGACCACGGACAGCGAGCTCCCACCTGGGGAGCCCTCACACCACAAACCTAGAATTGACTGCTTTAATGCTGCTGCCTGTACCTGTCTCACCCTCGCCAAGTCCATGGCTCAGCCAGTTCCCAGGCTTCTTGAGTACTTCACTTCTTGGACCTTCTCTTATAGGAGCAGCCAGGTGACCACACCTCAATCCATGCAACCTTTTCTACCCTGAGCACCAGCTCTGCTGTGGAATTGATCTATGGACTCCTTGCTTCACAGTTCTCCAAGTCACTTGGGTTGTATTTATTTTATCTTATGGTTTTATTACATAAGTATTTTTTTAAGTGAAAATTTTACCAAACAGTGAGGATGTAAGGAAATGGAGGTGAGGGAGAGGTGTTTAAAGAAAAGTTATAGGTAAGCATGTTTGATAGCAGAGCAGTTAAAGTATGAGAAGGGAGGACTCAGGATAAAAAGAGGTATGATGTGGTCCTCAAGGCGGGCATGTGGCTCCCAGCAATTTCCAGGCAGGTGTTTAGGCTGCTGAGCTAAATCCCCAGCTACCCAGCAATTTCCACATCTCACAGAAGACCCCTTATACTTCATTTAAGTCACGTGTGTATATAGAAAAACTGGTTTCCATTGGAAGCTTGCTTTAAGACTATAGTTTATATATAGTATTACTTGGAATGTGGGGCTGTTACTAGGATGAGCATTGTAATTAAGGGCAGTTGATAGGTTTTGATTTCAGATCGAGTCTAGAAAAGACATGTTTGTAGAAAAACATCTCTTCCTTTATAGTAGACTCACTTGTGTAGACCTCACACTGTACCCCAGTGTGGGAACCCTCCAGTGAGAACCAAAAATACTGGTGTTCAGCAGCACTTTGGTATTTCTCCACTTTAAGATATTTTCTCTCTTGATTTTGATTTTAACTTGTAGCTTTAAAGGAGTTCAGAGGGGAATCCTCATGGGTAATTTGGAATTTGTAACCTCAGCTGTAGGAAAGGATTTTTCCTGAACAATGACTGTGCTTTAAGTGTGCCGTCACTTGTAGGGTTAGGGCTTGCTGGTCCATGTCATCATGTCAGGTCACTCTTGTACCATGTTACTGTGACATTCATTAGGTGCTCTCAGGGACCTGAAACCTCTGATGGACATGTTTGAGACAGTAGCAGTGAATGGAAGTAGTCCATAGCCCACTTGTTTCCTGTGTTGTTGTTGCCTCTTTTTGTGTAGAATGTATTAAAACCCAGCCCTATGTATAGATGAAACACAGTCTCTGCTGGGTGGCATCTGCACCCAGAACTTCTGATTTTGACTCATCTGCTGTCTTTCCCTGCATGAGCAGGAGAGCCACCTCCCTGCATCCAGAAGCTGAGGAGGAGGGGGAAGGGAAGACAGCGTGGGGTCAGCCAGGTGGCTCTGGGGGGCTGCAGGAAGAGGAGGTGGCAGACTTCTGGGGGAACAAGAAGCAAATGAAAACTTGCTTCTAATTGGAAGGGTTCAGACAGTTAGGTGACAGCAGGGCTGCCTCGGGCCACCACATCTCCTCAGGCATCTTACCCCTACCCCAGCCCTCTTACGCTTACAGGTTACTCCGTTCTCTTTCCCTCCTTGGTGCTCACACATTTCAGACCCTCTGAGCAGACAACAGTGTTCCAGCCTTTGGTTCCCACCATTCTTGCTGGTCACCAGGCCTTTGGATAAACTGTAGCTAGAAAGCGAGGCTTGGTTGCAAAAGGTGATTTTCCTCAAGCTGCACCTCTTCTGCCTTTGCAGTCACTTGGCGGTAATGCAGGGTAGAGTTTCCATTTCTTGGTGACCAGGTTCTAAAATACTTTCACATGGATTTTCTATTAATGTTACTGTGGTTCTTTGTTTTGAAATAAAAGTTCTAAATGGAAAAAAAAATGTCTGATAAAAACTGTAACTTTCACAATAGTTGGATCCTTATTTCATACCATACCCAAAATTAATTCTAGATAAAGATTTACATATGATAATCAAAACATTAAAATTCTTAGAATATCTGAAACTAGGCCTTCAATCAGGTGATGGAGGAGACACCTAAACTAGGAAAGAAAATGAAAGCACTTGAAAACTTGATGAATAAATGGGTCAATTAAGGTGAGAAATCTAAATGCTATGGCAACGACATCTTGACCACAAAAAAACTATGTCTGGGCCAGGGATATGGCTCAACAGCACAGTGCCTGTGTGGCAAGTGCAAGGTCATGAGTTCAGTTGCTGGTACCCCACCCCAAAAACCTCCACATCCAAACATACTATTATTCAAGTCAGTGGAAAAAAAAAAAAAAACAGATTAAGCCAGGTGTTGTGGTAAATGCCTATAATCCCAGCACTCAGAAGGCTGAGGCAGGAGTATCTGCAAGTTCAAGACCAGCCTGAATTATAGAGTGAAATTGTGTCTCAAAGAAAAAAAAAATCAAAAATAAAGTGGTGGCGGCTAATGTCTATAACAGAGAGGCTGTGCAAATTAGAACTCTTTAAAGGAATATGAATTGACAAATTAGATCTATAACAGTTGGTCTAGAAGGCTTTAGACGACATTGAGTGCAGAAATGTAAGGAATCCTATGTTTGTAAATGATTCAATGACCCCCACCTGTGGCGGGAGGTAGACGAAAGAAAATGTGAGCGAAAAGACCTGGAAGAGAGGAAGAACGTAAGTGGAAAAAGGGGAGGGGGATGCAATCTTTAAACCCAGACTCCCCAGCTTATGCATCAATTAATTTTGGGAAAAAATATCTGTGATGTATATGTAAGTAAATAAAGCTACCATATGTGTGTTTTTATACATGTTTGTAAATTATTTTCCAGTACCAGGACTTGCACATGCTAGGTAAATGCTGTACCACTGAGCTAACCCAACCGTTTTTAGAGGTGCAGTCTTGCTAAGTTGCCTATGTTGGCCTTGAAGTTCTGATTCTCCCATCTGCTTCCTCAGTAGTATGTATACACATACTAATTTTTATAAATAAAGTACATATAATTTGTACATAGGAGGGTAGCCTGGATGGGAGTCTTCTCTTTAAAACAACAACAAAAATCAAAGTTTAACTATGTAGCCGAGGCTAGGTTTGAGCTTGAAATCTTTCTGTCTCAGCCTCCTAAATGCTGGGATTACAGACATATGCCACCATGCCTGGCTAATGCCTTCAATACATCTTTGACCTTATTGTTTCACGTGCTGAAATAATATAGCACTTGTTTAAAAAGACCAAATTTTAAAAAAAAATTACAGGGCCGGGTGTTTAGCTCAGAGGCTTAAGCGCCTGCCTGGCAAGCGTGAGGTCGTGAGTTTGATCCCCGGTACCAAAAAAAAAAAAGGGGGCTGGGGATTTAGCTCAGCGGCATAAGCGCCTGCCTTGCAAGCAGGCAGTCGTGAGTTCGATCCCTGGTACCGATAAAAAAAAAAAAAAAATTTACAAAAAGACAATATAAACAAGTTAATTTTGTATTATCTGTTTCACATTTTTCCTCCCTTCTACCCCTCCATATCTCCAAATTTTCTGCTGGAAGTACCATACATATATACTCTTTAGCTGCCCAAATGGCATCTGACATAGCAGCTGCAACAAAGGACTAAGCACTCCAGCTCACACATTCCTATTAATATAAGCATTTATTACTGGCACTGAGAATTTTCTTGTACTTTCCACCTATTTTTTTAACTTTGAATTGATTGAATATTTATTATAACAGGAAACTATTTTAAGACTATTATTTTGGTGCAAATGATAATCTTTTTCATTTATTTTTTTCTCTTGGAATCAGGGCTCTGAAGAAAGGTAAGCTGAAGGAGGTTTTAACACTGACTGATTTTGAACATGTAAGTGCACATTTATGCCACCCATCTTATTTTTAAGGTCTTTCTAATTCACTACAGATATTCATCAAGATTCCATCTGCTGAATCTTGGGCAAGCTCAGGACTCCTCATTTTGTCTTTCCTGAGTTTTCATTTAAGCAGACTAGGGCCTGCAGGTTGGTACCATCATGTTTCCAGGGCAGCACCATCCAACAGAAATATAATGCTAAACACGTGAGTCATTTAAAATCTGCCAGCTATGCACATTAAAAAAAAAAAAGTGCAGTAGAAAATACCTGTAATCTCAGCCAGTGGGGAGGCTGAGGCAGGAGGACTGCAAGCCAAGCTTGAGGCCAGCCTGGACAATTTAGTGAGACCCTGTTGCAAAAATAAAAAGGGTTTGGGATGTAGCTTAGTGCTAAAGTACTTAGCTAGCATGAGTGAGGGCCTGGATTCAATCTCCAGTACGACAAGGAATACACGATCATCAACAATTTAACTTGGAAATACTTACCTTTTAGGCAAAAGTCTGTAGTTGCAGCTACTTGGAGGCTGAAACGAGATCACTTGAACCCAAGAGGGCCTGTAGAGAGGTAATTAAGTAAAAATGAAGTCATATGGGTAACAGGAAATTAGGCCTGCATAACATAATCTGTCTCCATACAAATGGAAGATCTTGAGGTGTTACCAAAACACCAATTTCACCTGTGGTGGGCATATTTCCAGTACAGAAGGGATTTGAGAGACTGGATGCAGTGGTGTGATTTGGAGCACAGCGCTGCTATTTAACATCTGTGGGACACTGGGCAAATTACCCTCTCTCAATTGGTTCATCTATAAAATGGGGAAAAAAATAAAACGGGGAGCCAAATGTCAGATGGTGCCAGCCTATCATTAGGCGGCCCCACATGTCCGAAGCAGCCTCACGTGTCCGAAGCGATCATGAACTACATAGCAAGACACTACCTCAACTCAAAAAGAAAATAAAAAAGGGGGTGGGGTTGTAATGCTTCATGGGTTCCTATAAGGATTAAATGAATACACAGCACCAGGCACGTAGTAAATGTTCAGTACATTGTTAGCTATTACTCTGGTACACTTGTTGCAGGCTCTAAGGTTAATTCCAAGGAATGCCCAGAAATATTTGATCATGACTTGCAGGCCCAGGTTGATATCTGCGTCTCTCAGGCCATCATGGATGCGTGGACAGATCGAGTCTAAGTACTGACCACTCCTCTCGCTTTTCCCACCGGGACTCCCAGTCAAGGCTGAGGAGAGAGCCCTTACACCAGGCCGTAGAGACAACTTCCCCGGCAGGGCGTGAGGGAGGGCCACTGGAAGAACCGGGTCTATACTCCCTAACTCAGGTACTTACGTTGTCCTCCCCGTTGCGAGGACACAAGCCCCGTGGTTGGTTGCCCCCGCATCCTGCGCTCCAGTCCGTTTCTGACTGAGTAGTCGTTGAGGCTACTGCGCGGGGAAACTGGGGGAGGGGCGTGGTGAACGCAGGCTCCGCCCACACGACGGGCTCGAGTCCGGAATGGGTCCGTCAGGCTGACGCACTGCGGCTGTCCAGCCAATCGAGAAGCGCAGACGAGGTTCAAATAAAGAAGGCGGGTGAACATGGCTAACAGGGTTTAGTGTGGACGCGGTCGACCTGCTTTCTCTATTGAAGATGTGGCGAGTAAAGAAACTGAACCTCAGCCTGTCGCCCTCGCCTCAGCCAGTGAGCGGGATGGGAAGCGCTGGGTCCGAGGGTCCTGGAAGACTGGGTTGAGCCTGGGAATGGGGAGTGTTTGGGGTGTTTGTTCGTCTTGCTCCTTAAGCGCGACTCGGATGGGAATAGGCTCTTCACGTTTGTTTTCTTTTGGCTGTCTTTCTCAGGGGAAACCAGCTATGCGAACTCCTCTTAAGGAACTTAACCTGCAGCCCAGTGACTTCACCAACTCAGGACAATGCTCCGCTCTGTGCTCCACGCTGACTCCGTCACTGTGCAAGCTAGGGCTGCAGGTGAGATTCGACTGGACAGCTAGCTGCTCACTGGGCTCTGTGCCCAGGCCCAGAGCTCAGAGGAACAGAGGGCCAAGGCTGGAACGTAGTAATTAATAACGATAATGAAGTCTCTACAACAGTGACATCCATTTACAGCTATCCAGGCCAACAGAGAGGTGCCCTAGGGTGGTTAAAGGAAATCCACTGAGAACCCCAACCTCTATTTAGCTTTTGGTTTCATGGTCTCCTCCCCCATTCGACCTTTACCAAACTTCTGAGAAATCTGTCATCCCAATTAGTGGTCTTTATCTAACATGGGCTCACAATGGAGAAATCTGTCTGATACAACAGTAAAGCAAATATCTACCCACCCTAAGAGTCAGTCAGAACTCTCCTTGGAATCAAATTATACTGTGAGATAATAATAATTATTATTATATATTGATTTTTTTTTTTTTTTGTACCGGGGATCGAACTCACGAACTTGCACTTGCCAGGCAGGCGCTTAAGCCACTGAACTAAATCCCCGGCCCTATATATTGATTATATAATCATCATCATCGTCATTATTGTTAAACAACTATCCCTAGCAGAATTGCTCTTACTGAGTTGAGTTTTTTTTTTTTTTTTGGTACTGGGGATCCAACTCATGACCTCACGCTTGCCAGGCAGGCACTTAAGCCACTGAGCTAAATTCCCAGCCCCTGAGTTGAGCTTTTAAAGATCTTGAGACAAGTAGCCAAGAACGAACTGCTTCTCAGTGGCTGTAAAAACTTGTCAAAGAAAGAGATCAGCCTCCCCTTTAAGATTTTTTTTTTTTGTACTGGGGATCCAACTCATGACCTTGCACTTACCAGGCAGGCACTTATGCCACTGTGTTTTATTTTGGTTTCCCCTACCCCCTCAATCTGTGGGGGAGCCCCTGCCCTTCACCTAGCTCCCTTGGCCAGGAGTGAGGCCATGGCCTTGGTGAAGCTGCCCTCTTCTCCCCTCGCACTATAACCCTAGAGGGGGAAAAGGGGTTGGGTGCTGCTTGTGGCTAAAACCCAGGCCCCTTGAAGAAATTTTTTAGAACTTACTGCCTAGGAAAATTAATCTTCCTTTAAAAAAGTCATCCTTTTCTCTTTCTGTTAATGAGATATAGCCAGGTGTGGTGGTGCATGCCTGTAATCCCAGCACTTGGGAGGCTGAGGCAGGATTGTTGCAAGTTCAAGACCAGCCTGGGATACAAAGTGAGCCCAAGGCCAGCTTGAACACAGTGAGACCCTGTCTCAAAAATCCAAAAAAAAAAAGAACTTTTTAAAAATTTGGATTGTATTTTATACTCATAATTATATATTACAAACTAAATTGCCTTATCAACTCCTTTTGTTTTTATTGGCAGGAAGGCAACAACTCATCTCTACTGGATTTTGTCAATGCCAGGAGAACAGACTCTCCTTCAGAACAATACAGCTATTCCTCAAGGTGGACAGAAGCTTGTCAACCTGAATCAGAAAAGCAGCTCCTAGAACTGACTCCCCAAACCAATTCTACTCCCAAAACATTTGAGAAAAGAATAGGTCCAGTGGAGGACTATGTGGTTAAAAATATGGTCCTTGAATCCTCTCCAGGGGAGCAAGAGCAAGACATGGTACTTGAGGCCCATTTGGATACCATGGCAGAGCTGAACAGCAGCTCTCTAACTGAGCCTTTGAGGCCAGAAGAGCTAGTAAGGAAGGAAGTGGCAGCCTGCATGGAAGATAGTTTTTTAGAAGTTGTTGCTGCTACACCTGAGAAAACTACCTTTCAAGATTGGCCATCCCATCTCTGGGACCCTTCATCTAACTCCTGTTCTGAGCAACAACTGCACTGCTCCAAGGAGAGCTTGAAGGACAGTAGGACTGAATCTGTACCTGAGGACTTAGTACTGCCTGAAAGTAATGACTTCCTGCTTTCCTCTGTTCTCTGGCTTTCTCCTTCACCTGACTTGGCAGCAGATTTCCCCACCAATCATGTAGACCAAGGGGAAGAAACTGTAGAAGACAGAGCTATAGACAAAAGAGAAATGAGCTCCCCTAAGCCCCCTGAAAAGGTTGAGTTGGGAGATCAAGCACTTGTGTCACATGTGGAAAATGTTCCACCCACATGCCTGACACCAAATTCAGTGGCACTGGAATCCCAGGCAGCTCCAGGCCCAGTAGAAGATGCTGGTAGGATTCTTGGATGTGATTCAGAGACTTGGATGTCCCCATTGGCCTGGCTAGAAAAAGGTGTAAATACTTCAGTCATGCTAGAAAATCTCCGCCAGAGTTTATCCCTTCCCAGTGTGCTCCAGGATGCTGCCATTGGCACCACTCCTTTCTCTACTTGCTCTGTGGGTACTTGGTTTACTCCTCCAGCACCACAGGAAAACAGTACAAATGAATCCCAACTAGGCCCTCAGGGCACTAAGGAAAAAAGTGCTTCAGAGACACAGCACCGCCTGTGGGGGTAAGTGCCCCATAGCCTGTGCTTTTGGAGCTCTGTTATCCTCAATCTGCCTTCCCTTCCCTTCTTTTCCTTTCCTTTCCTTTCCTTTCCTTTCCTTTCCTTTCCTTTCCTTTCCTTTCCTTTCCTTTCCCTTCCCTCCCCTCCCCTCCCCTCCCCTTCCTTTCCCTCCCCTCCCCTCCCCTTCCTTCCCCTCCCTCCCCTCCCCTCCCCTTCCTTTTTCCTCACGTTCTTTTTTTCTTGCTGCAGCCATCATCCTCCAGATCTGACTACCTTGTCTAGACATGACCTGGAAGATAATCTGATGAACTCTCTTGTCATTCTGGAGGTTCTGATCTGCCAGCTACAGGACTGGAAGAACCACCTGGCTGTCCCTCACCCCGAAGCTCGGGACTGTAGCACTCAGACAGATGCCTCTCCTCCTTGGGTAAGAAGCTTCCTCCCAAAGCCTGATGGATCTAGGTGGTGCTCTTCCTTAGCATTTAAGGCAGTAAACTGCCAGAGGACAAGGGGGTCTCCTTAATCACAGACTTTTTTTACTGTAGAATGTGTATGAAAACTGAGAATCTGAAAAAATCCTTAAAGCTGGGTACTCATTACATCCCTGGAGTACAACATTTTCCAAAGGAGTGCAAGGGAAGTTTTGAAGGAATCAGTGTTTGGATGTTCCTCTTCCAAATGTATTCTTTACTGTTTTTTTCTTTTCTACTTCCCCTTTCTAACTGCCCCTACCCACTTTACCAGAAAAGAGCATCCTTACTTTCTATCCCAAATTGTACATAGCTATCAGAGGACAACGGAAAATACTGGTGCACATTCTGAGAAAGTAAATGACTGGAATAATCATATATATCCTTTTTTCATGTTTTCAACAAATTTGAAGGAAGACGTTATGTCAATGGATCATTAGACATTTTTGGTGAAATTCATTAAGATTACTGGCATATAGATAACTATAGGTATATTCCTAGAATTGGATGACATGCCCTTTTTCCATTCCTGCTAATCTTCTTTTTTATTTATATGAAGATTCCTTAGTACTTACGTCTATTAGATTGGAAAATAGTGATAAATTTTTGCAGAGCTATGTCTTATGAGAATTGTAGTAATCTATAAATACATGAACTAATATTTCATTAATAGGTGATTCCTAACAGGATTTCACTGGATTTGTTTAGGGTTTTATTAAAAATTATAATGTTTAGTAGTATACAGCTGATGAAAATGTGTCTCTATCCAAAAGGAAGTTGTTGTTTTTCATTTAAAGTCTTCTGGTCAAAGAAGTTTAGAAAATTTTTAAATTTAAATTTAGATGAACTTTCATTGCAGAGATGTAGATCAATAACAGATTTTATTTTATTTTATTTTATTTTCAAATCCATTTTATTTCAGTGAGAAAAAAGAAAAGGAAAAAAACCCAAAATTCGAAAATACATCAATCAGAGCAACAATGATACATACATTGCACGTTGTCGTACACAAATCAGTCACCCAGAGCACAAGACATCTGCATCCAGTTGTCCGAACAATATTTGCACAAATGCTTCTCTTCAGTGAACTCAGAGTATAACTATCTTAACTATCTTTTTTATATACATACACATACGTTGTTTCTTTCAGAGTCTCACACTAGTGAGACAATACGATGCTTACACATATGTGTCTTATTTCACTTATGAGTATGGTCTCAAGTTGCATCCATTTACCTATTAAAGCCTCCAGTTTATCATTCTTTATAGCTGAGTAGTACTCCATTATGTAAAAATACCACATCTTTTTTATCCATTCCTCAGTCAATGGGCATTTGGATTGTTTCTAAGATTTAGCTATTATAAACTGTGCTGCTATAAACATGGGTGCATATATATTGCTGTGACATGACATTTTTAATTCTTTTGGGAAGATACTTAGAAGGGGAGTAGCTGGGTTGAATCCTCTAGTCCCTAT